>CM034147.1:568589830-568799204 GCA_019776745.2 Taxus chinensis
ATCAATCTACAATCCTTGGTGTCATGAATTGTATAGGTGTAAATATTTCAATGCCAAGGTACTTTCTTATAGATCATCGCGCTACAATAATGGACACCTACTTGCATCATGATCTCTGTGGAAAATCTCGTAGTCATACATTATGGTGTGAACCGACCTTCACGAGAAATTTTCATTTGTATGACCATCTACTTCACAATCCATACACCATAACCCGCTATGAGTATCATGAGTCGAGTTCACAAATAATTTCTCCAACTGCTTTACCATTGTAATAATATGGGATTTTAGGAACAGACTAATTGTTATATCAATACTTCCTACTACCTCCACATGTAAGGAAACCTCCAAGGCCTCACGTGGATCTGTGAAAGTCTTCTGTGAAAGCACCCTCCTAAACGGTGTGATCAGTCCTTCGAAAAACCACTTAGCATGATATGAAGGGTGAATTTGATAAAATAACTTGGATAAGAGAGTCTTGAAATTTTCACCATACTCCCACACACTCTCCCCCATTCCTTGTTGAATCTCCTTCAATACACTATTTATTTCAAACTCAGGTATGTGGAAGTCCACCAAAAAGTAATTACGTAGCATAATGTAATCCACCACTATCTGGTGTGGTTCATACTCTATGTACCAGATATGCGTGCATCCTTATAATGTGGTTGTAAAATAACTTACTTTCCTCTCTGGGGCAGTGATTCCCTTTTCATGACATAATAACTGACACTTGTGTACATTCTTTTTGGAATCCTAAAGGCCCTTGTAATTAGCCAAGTTTAGTGAAATTTCATACGATATATGTTGATGGTGTTTTGGACCATGTCCATCATATCTAGGACCTTGACTCCCTTGGGTGGTTCCTCCACCACTAGACCCACTAGATAAACTAGTGTCAACTCCTATAGATCCACCAGATTCTCCTCTAGTTGTAGGTAAGGGTCCTAATGTAGCTACGCCCTACAAACCCGCTGTCACGCTAAACTGTGTGTTGACAACATGTGATATCAAACCACTCCCATATGTGTTTCCCGTGCAACTCCTAGACATGATACTCAAACTTACTAATCCCACACCTTTCCCAAATGTTGTGCTAGAAAAAATACCCCCAAACACAGGAAATGGCTGTGCATCCATAGATGTAGCAAATGAAAAATTATACCTCATGAGTGTCCCTTGACTACTAATACTGATTACCAAATGGATTATCAAAACTTATCTAAGAAAGTGGAAAAATAAGCACATGGGTTTGGTCACCGTGTGGGTTAAGATGCACACATACGACTGTATTTCTTTCTTCATATGAGGAGATATCTCTAGAAGAAGAGGGGCTTTCTCTTGCATGATTTCCAAGATCAGGTAGCTTAGACTGCTCAGATTCCACATCCTCTACGTGAACCTCAAATCCTTCCCACAACATTTATCTCCATAAATTGATCACTCTTGTAGCTTCATGCTATCTGGCCAACTCCCTCTCCTAAGCTTCATTATACTTTAGCCACCTCTCCTCTCTCTCCAATTATGCCACAAGGTCCTCCATCCTCTACCATGCAAACTTCCAAACCCTGCACCTAGCATCAGTTTATCTAGCCATGGGAAATACTTCAAAACTCAACATAATGACCAAGATATTAATAGCCAGTGGTATATCATGCAAGAACAATCCTCTAGGCTCCCTTAAGAATTAAAATTCAATAATCTTCGGGAAAGAACAAATATAAATTGTGTATTCCATGGTATAACAAGTCAACAATATACTCCACAAGTGATTAAAAAAACATGGGTCTAGGTCATATCAACATCACTCAACTATTGATATTTCTCTTGGGTATAAACACAACGTCTATAGTACCAATTTGTCCCTTATGAATATGTTAAGAGCCATTCATATAACCCTACTAGGAAACATCAAAATAGTTTATCATATAGTTCATGATATAGGTTCCCATCCACCCATTTTTCATGCATCAAACTTAGATCCAGTAATGAACCTCTGAGAAAATTCATCCTCTATGATTTTAAGAAAGATTTTGACACTTTCCAAGGTTAGATGCTCTATCATCACAAATAATTCACACAAAAACTTCAAAAATAGGTCCCGAAAATGAAACCAAAATGTAGTATTTATTTACCTCTTGCTTTATCAATCAAACCCCAGCACACCAGCACATCATCTAGACTGGTCTGGAATCTCACTTGACGTGCGTGTAGGCATCGAGCCCCTCCTATATGTGAGCTTTGTGAGAATGTTCTTCCTTAATAAGGGGTTGGGTTACACAAACAGATAATGAACACACCCATTCTTGTGAACTAGATTCAAGAACTAACTCCTAATCTAATGCACCAGAACATAGGATAATCATCATGATTCAAGAACTATTACTTTCATTATGAGGTGGATTATTTTTGGAGATATGGAGGACTAAGTTTTGTCTTAGTATTCTACCCTCTTTGAATAATTTTTTCACTTTCCCACCAATATAGATGAGTGAATCATCTAACATTTTGAGTAAAGCATCCTGGTGAAATAATAAGGTTTTTAAGACTACTCTTGTTATGTTTCATGTTCCATTGTCTATATATATTACGCCCTAAAAATAGTTCATTGTCTTAGTTGCTATTTCTTCTTGCATATCAAGAATATTAAAAAGTTCTATATTGACAAACTTACTGAAAATAGACACCCTAGAATTGTACTTACTTAGAATAGTCGATGTTAGAATTGTGGTCAAACTATTTATCTTTAGTCATCTCCATTTCATATCACCGGGCTTTATTACCATGGAGCTTAAATACTCAAGTTTGGATCCAGTTTCATCTTAAAACATTGATTATCCTAATAAGAGTGATAGTGGTGTAAAATTATGGAACTGGTTGTAGCCACAAAATCTATGCACTTGGGTACATTTCTAGTTCATAAAGCATACTAATATATACATGATTTCTAAGTAAGAAAACTAGTTATTGACAATGTCCTTTCTCCCTTTTTCTTTGTCTCTTATACTTTTATTGACCTTGCACACCCTACACCCTTGTCGATATTTACTAATTTATCATTGATGGGCTTGGACACTAGAACCGAGTTAGGAAACTAGCACCTAGGTGTTCCAGTCCCACTTGGGCACTCCTAACCCTTTATCCACTTTTCTCACTCTTTTGGGTCTCTTTTATTTCATTGGAATCTATAATAATTTTTTCTTGGCCCCCCCCCCCCCCCCCTCTCTAGTTGTCAATTACAAAATTCAAACAAGGTAATAATATATATGCATAGTTATAGCCCTCAAATAAGGGACCATGCACTAATAATTATCTACGATCACCTAAGATTTCATCCAATGAACAAGATCATTTCAAATTCATACATATATCACATCCATATAAGGGAAAAATACTACATCACTCTACATACACAACATAGGAGGGTAATTCTATTCTATTACATCACACACATTTGTATCATGGATCATTTTATATCTAGCATATCCTAGGGAATCATTACACACACTTTAACACAAAACTACATGGATCTTAAAATGTAGTTCACCTCTCGGTACTAGGTTAACTCTTTGGGTAACCATTGGGGTCGTTCCAACTCCACATTCTACATATTTTTTTATTATATTTTATGTGGTTTATAGACATATGTAGGTAGATATCTTGTTTTTTTAATTACATGTACACTCAGATATTAACATTAAAAATCAGAGAAACAAACAGAGACTAGTAGAAAAGCTCCACTTGCATAGAATAGATCAAATTCTAATCATTCACATATACACTAGTACCTAGAACAAACACTAGGGCCTAGGCACTCCAGTCCTCCTGTGGGTTCTCCTGTGTGGAACATTGATATTTTTTAGAACCTCTAGTGAGTTTTGATGACACTCTTATCAGTATCTTTCAAATATTCTGTTATCAAAATCACTTCAATATTTCTCGAGAAGCAACTAAGTCTCTTTATCTGCCTCTCTTTTTTATGGTTTCACATTTGTACAGGATTTTTTTTATTGCATCTTTAGTGTACATTAGAATTTTTATATCATACACTACAATAGTTACTCTATAATTGAATTTAATTCAATTTATATTAAATAATTTGGTGAACCCAGCTGCTTGAACTACCTTTATTTTAGATTCTTCTCCCATGGCTGAGACTTATGAACCCTTTACCATTGAAGATATTTATGACCTCCATACTAATATTGATGAACATCCTCAAGATTTAGATCTCTTATTGTTCACTACTCATGATGAAGCAACTAATCTAGATGAGCTTATACCATCAGTCTCTAATCATACTTCTCTTCCTATTATAACACAACCTCGTAATTCTACCCTCCCACCCACATCCATTGTCCATATTTCTATGAATACTCCTATTAGTCATTTCACCCAACCTATTAATTTTCACACATGAAATATTTCCTCTTCCATAACTCAATACCTATCTTCTTTATACATGAATCTGGAACTTCAAATCCGCTAATTACACAAACTACTTTACATTCCTCTCCATCTCTTGATTCCTCACCTCTTCTTCACACCTCTTTTTCACATGCCCTATCCTCTTATCCATTACCTCCCAACTTCATTGCATGATAGATTCTTGCATTCAATGGCCATGAAGACCCTTAGGAATATATTTGATCTTTTCATGTGGCATGTCTTGACTATGTGGATGACTCTACATTGCTACATAAACTATTTCCTAGAAGCTTACAAGATTACACTATGCATTAGTTCTATGATCTACCTATTCACTAGGTAACCTCTTTTGAATACTTATATGATTCTTTCCTTGTAAATTTTTCTATCAATATAGACACCAAGATCTCTTATGAATAACTTCCTTAACTTAAACAAAGATCTAATGAGCATCTAGTAGACTATGTTTTTTTGTTATAAGAAAAACCTTACTAAGATGACTAATGTACTAGATGACTATAAATTGTAATATCTCTTTATTCAAATTTTTGTAACTCCACTTAAAGAGAGTGTTATTTTTGATACCTATATCTCCTTTGATCAAATATGCCATAAACTAAAATTGCATGAAGTAAAAATTTTATCCATGGGAAAATTAAAATAATATGGTACTTCTTCATCTTCATCTTCTAATTGGTTTCAAAAAATATATACTTTGAAACAATCTCCTAATCCCACTAAAGCTATGACCAATGTTAATGTTCTTTTACATTTTGCAAGCTAAAATTATAACCCATGCAATTTACTTTTACTAAACTACCTTGCACACCTTGGATTCTCCTACCACATCTTATCGAAAAAAATATTATCACTCTTCCTCCACCAATCGATCTAAAACATTCTCACCCTTGTGGCTGAAAATATGATGAAAATGCATGTTGTGACTATAACTTGATTAATATAAATATGGAAATATATGCCTAATCAATAAATTAATAATTAAGTACATAATTTAACTAGAGAGAACTAAGCAAAAAAATGTCAAACCCTAGTTGCAAAGAGGTTAAGGAGAGCCTTAGCTGATTAACAATTAAATATAGAGTGCGTGGATGTTCCAATGACTCAACAGAAATGGATAATTTTCACATAGAGCTTCAGAAAAGTGTGAAAGCTAACAATCTTCCTAGACTGGGGTGCCTGGTGAGGGATAGGGGTGCCTATGGGTTCCCTAAAATGGATTCTTAGCACCTATGTCTGCGTAAATGTTCAGGAAACATCATCTGAATGGTCATGAGGAATTTTCTATTATTTTCCTTTTGTCACTATGAGGTCACATAGTGATCACCAAAGTCGCAGGCAACCTATAATGAAGAAATGACCTGCAAAACCCTAAAAAAGACATCAAATCCTCAAATTGAAATATGTAGAATGACAGATCACACTATCCTCAGCTGTCACAATGGTTAACTTATGACTAAGTGATATAATGCATCTCATACCCAATATAGTTCTATGTTTCAGTGTGAAATCAAGCCGTAGGTGGCTCTTGTGCATGTCACACTTGATAGCAAGTAAATTAGCTAGATGTAACGAAATGTAATTTATGTGTGAATGGAATAACAAGAAATTCTCTCCTATGAAGTGTATGTAGATTAATTAGCCATTTTGTACCTTGGATGGCACTAGATGGATAAAAGTGATCTCTTGGATGCTATATGGATATAATCTTAGGTGGTGATAGGAAATTCTTAGTGCTCGGTCCTTTATTATGATCACATAATTTAATATTCATATAATAACCTTGCTTGAATTTAGTAATCAACCCCTAAAAGTATGACTACCAAAAATATAATATGCTCAAATGGATAGAAAGGACCCAAAAGATGTGAAAAAAGTGTATTGAGGTTAGGGGAAGCCAAAGGGGACGATGGCACCTGGTGTTGGCAACAAGGCTGGGTACTAGTGTCTAATATGATAAATACGAAGATGTAAAAATGAATATCGAGCAAGTAAGGGTGCAAGACAAAAATTGGATACAAAAACTAAACAAAAATGGTAAAATATATGGGTTAATTATTACTTTTTCTTACTTAGGAATCATATGAATAGTAGTATGCAATCAAGACTAGATAATTACCCAAAGTTCATGATTTTGTGTCTAAATTTTCCCCCACTTTATGTTTTTTGAAAAAATGATTGATAAAATAATGTAGATATGATATGTATACCTAATAAACATGTAAATTGATGATGAAAGTGTTTCGAGGGACAAGACAAAGCGCATAGTGATAAAAGTGTGAAGCGTGGATGATAAGGAAGAAAAGGTGTAAAAAGCGATGATGAAATTACCCTCGGGAAGAAACATGTGTAGATGTCATGATGTGCCTATTTTTTATTTTGATTGTTGTTGTTGGTGTAGGATGATGTGATGTGACTAACGTTTCCCACAACGATGGACCTGTAAAATAAAAGAATGAAAAAGTAGTCAAATATGCATGTATATGGTCAAAATGTGTAATAAGTATGTATAGAAAGTATTTAAAATATGAAAAATGAAAAAGAAACATGTGCACCTATTCCATGACGAGAAAAAGGGTGTAGAAAGGATCCTAAAGATGTTGTAGAAGAATTATTTTTTTAGTTGATCTCATGACAGTTGCATCGGCCACACATTTTTGGGGAGATCTCATGCCACGTCATGGAAAAAGTGTAGGAAAAAAATTACAGAGTAATCCTATAACCTTTAAATTGTTTTTTCTAATGTGGAAAACCACTATAGATGGTGTGTATAATTCAAATAATTTGAAAAATTCAATCCAACATGAAAGTTAAAAGTGTTGTGTAGTGCATGCATGCTGAGTGCTAAGGAATGTGTGCCATGTAAAATAAACTCTTTGGATGTCTATATAATGTATTTAAATTCTAAACTCTTTGTAAATTCCCATAGTCATAGGCATCTAGGAATGGTCATGGGTTATAAGTGCTAGTGTGTTGGTCTAGGCACTGGTGTCAGTGTTGTGCTAAGGACCCAAGTCTAATTATGAGCCCTATTTGATATTGATGACTTTGTTGTACCAATCTTGTGTTGTGATTAAACATACTTGTATGACATTATATGGGGTTATTGACTCACCCAAATGATGCCCCCATCATTTGGGGTGCATGTAACTTCATTGAGGGAGTATACATCCCAAAGGAGGACCAAACATTGTGCTGAAATTGTGACCTACATGGGGGAAGGGAATGTGCTTGGTAGAAACAAAGGCACATGCAAACAAAGTGGTTGAGAGGAAAGTGTTAGTATAAGAAAAGACAAACACGCATGTAGAAGAAAAAGTGTAAGCTAAGAATATAATGTGCAATCTAAGAAGCAAGAAGACAACACATAAGAAAACACCGTAGACTACGAAAATTGGGTTTATAAACATGAGAAAACACTCACAATGTCACAAGAAAATGAATGCCAAAAAATCTAAGGGAAAACAATGTGCACACAAGACAAATGGAAAAGCCTACAAAGAATGGAAAAAAATGACAAATAATGATATAGACAACCATGGAATAAAATATACCTATAAGAAAAAATCTACACATGAAGCACCCATTAGCATGTTAGAAAGATAGAGAGTATGTCAAAATGTGCATAATACGATAATAATGTGCTATGAATGAAAATGAAACAATAACACTTGTAGTGTAAGAAATTGGATGCCCCAGGAGCCACTGTTCGACTAGTAATAGGTATTGTGCCAAACATCCATGCTACGTGTAATAGATCTATATAATCTACAATCAAACCTAGAAAGCAAGTGAATGTAGATGTGTGTATGGAAAAATATAATGAAATACAATATATCTATCTAGCATGTGTAATAAAATGAACATGTAAGCATAAATAAGAAAGAGTAAATACTACAAAGATATGTAGTATGTTGTGGATGAGGTGAAATGGAATGCAATGAGAATGATAGGATATGTATGCCCCTTGAGTGGATGTGTATGCTTGAGATGATGTTAATTTATGTATTCCTCCTCAATAGTAAATAATGAAATGTAGATGAGACTGCGTCATCAGTAAATTCTTTTAATTGTGTTTAAGAGAAAGATGTGATTGTTAAAGTGCAAAGCATAGAGTGTAAGCATGCGAATAATGGATTGAGTGAGTGTGGTGAGGTTAATTTTATATTAAAATCCTCAGCATTTAAGTATAAATTACAGAACTACAGTGCATCATAGGGTAATGAGTGTAATGTGTAGAACTGAATGTCACAAATATATGTTGTAAATGTGTAGAGTAGAGGCTACGAGAAAGAGTTGTGAATAATGCATAATGTGTTAAGAACGTGATGTGGAGTGTGTAGTTTATTATGTAGTGTGTGAGGTTAATTTGTATAGTATTCCCTCAATAGTCAAGTGTGAACCATATCATGAGAGTGCGTCATTCAGAAATGACGATATCAATGTTGCAAGATGCCTATGTGGTGTTTGAAAAATAAGATGTGAGAAAATAAGACGAGCATCACAGATAGAAGGGGGGAGAAATATTGTGATGTCCTCCCAATGGTGTTATCAAGAATGTTATATATAATGAAAGTAAAGGGTAAGGGTCCTCTACCCAATGCTTGTGAAAGTGAAGGTGTGTGATAATGCTCTAAGAGTGGTGGTATGTGGGACAAATGTTGTGCGGGTGAATCAAGGCTATATGCATGCGACCAATGAGTATGGTGTCGAGTATGTGTGATTTTTTTTTAAGGTGATGGACACCTATATGGAACAAAACATGGAGGTGATGGACACATATATGTAGAAGAGTGGGAAGGTGATGAACATGTTGATCTAATTTTATCATTATTTTCAAGTTAATAAATTAACTACTAAAGAAAACTAAATAACTATAAAATGAGAGGATTTAAGGTACCTCAAATAAGTGATGGATGTAAAGATACGGGCCCAAAGTGAATGACCTCATTGCGAATCTAATGAACCTACAAGATAAGAGGAACTAAGAGGAAAATGGATTAAATGGTATACATGGTAGTTTCCCAACAAAACTAGTTACAAGAAGTGTTACCTTCCTTTCACAGATGTCAACACCCTTTTGATAAAAGAAAACAATATAAATTAAAGATTACTAGAAGCATGCAAAAACTTATAGATAACATAATCTAAAAGTAAAAAAAATAGATGGAAATTTATTTTCTAATTTAAATAACTTGAAATGATTTTACCTAGCTAAGTTGATAGTGACCTAGACTGTATAGGGCTAGGTCGACGATGACTGGAGAAGACAAAGATGAACAAAAATCTAGAAATGCAGTTTTGCGAGGATTGAGTGCAAGTAAGATGATCACAAAATCCTAAGAAGAATGGTAACAACCTACATAGGAGATCTGGCTAGGGTGATGATGACCTAGGAAATGCAAAAGGTAGATGAGGTGAATGAGAACCATACTAGTAGAATGGTTGGAGTAGCAAGCTGAACTCCGACAGTAACTGGACATGCAAGAAGATAGATTCCAAAGAGAATAGTGATAATAACACGTGATAGCATAGATAAGCACAAAGTCAAAGTAAACATCCCAAAGCTTCCATAATTGATTAATGGAAAGCTTCCATGGACTCCAATTGTGTTGACGTGCAACTGTAAAGATGCTTATATTCGAAGATAAGTTCACACAATGCAAGAAATCTCAAGTTGTGTCTCATTTTGGAAGGGGGGTGAAATAAGTCTTTTAGTGTCGAAAAAAATACGGTTGGGTCACCTCTAATTGCAGGAATCCATTCCTTAGATTTTAAAATCACTGATTTACTTAGAATATGGGGCTTTTAGAGATTGTGGATAAGTGATTTAATGCATGTTTTTGGGAAATGATTGTTTAGGGAATTTTCATGTGTGGGTAAGAGATAAATATGGGTAGGATAAAATATGGAAAAAGTGTAGGGATGTGGATTTAGGTTTTTAGGGATAAAATCATCCCAAAGAAAGCCATTTAGAGGTAATTAGCTTATTAGGAGAGATGAAAGCTAATTAGGGGTAATTAGATATTTTAGGTTAATTAACAAGAATTAATTAAGAATTAAAGAAAATGGGCTAATAGATGCTCATTTAAATAAATGAATCAAATTAAATTAAAATGGGTATAGATAGTACAATGGTGAAAGATGTGCACACATGCAATCGAGAGTAACGATACCAAATTTTGGTGTCTACATTTTCCATTTTTCTTCAAGTGGATTGTGTTGGGTAAACCGTGAGACAAAAATGATGAAAGATAAAAGTAGGATGAATACTAACGAAAGATTTATGTTGAGATCCCCCTAAAATGAGGGATCAATAATGTAAAGGTAAATTAATGACGAGTTTGAAAAAGGTAGATGTTGAAGGGCGGGTGAGAGAAGAAAGATGGGTAAAATTATAAAGTGAGGCAAGATACTCCAAACAAGAAGGATTTACACAAAAATAGAACCTATGGTAGCGATTCCATTATCATGTGAGTAAGGAACAAAGGATTGTCTCAATGGAGATGGTGGCAATTCTCTACGGACCAATGAGTGGGAAAAAATCACTACAAAATGGATGGAATTCAATGGGAAACCTCTCAAATGGATGTGATTTTTGATGACCAATTGGTCATGAGTAAACATCAAACTATGTGCAACCAAATGCGAACATAATGTGAAATTATTCATTCATGATGAATCGATCGAAAGTGTTGTGTCCAAAAAGGATGAATATGGAAGTAATGGTGTCCCAACAAAGGGAAAGGACACGGTGGAAAGGGAAAAATATGAAAAGGGTGATGATATAAATTTCCCCAAGGGGGAGTAAATACGACCACAAAGGTGGAATTTGGGAGAAAACAAAGATAAATAAAATGTTAAAATAAAATGCCCCAAGGGGGAATAAATGAGGCCATCAAGGTGGAATTTGATGTCAAAATAGATTATTCCTTAGCAAAGGACATTAAAAAGGATGACGGCAAGCCAAAACAAGGGCTACAAAGCTGAGTCAATGATGACTAAGGACGATCGGTAGCGACCCAAGGGGGTCAAAGGTGACTTGGTGTCAAAGGCTATATAAGCCCAAAATTCAACTGAAAATGCTCATTTCAATGCCTACAAGTGACGATTTAGAGTATAGAGATAAAAAATAATATTAAGAGATGGAGGCCGAAGGAGAAGCCAAGAAAATCTAGAGGGTGTGGAGGATGGTGAGTAATAAAACCCATGCTTATAATTTAATTCATTTTATGTTTTATTTATTTTTACATTTTTTTAGATAAATGAATGAGACTAGAGGCATTTGGTGGTAACTCACATGGGTCACCATCAACCTGGTCCTAAGGCATGTCGATTGGCCCATATACACATCAACCCAACCTAGGTTATGTCGATCATGGCTAGATTGACTAGTTTATGAGGAAATTTGTTTCCAGATGAATTTTATTTGCTAAAGGATCTTATATTTTTCTATTTTATTGGTGTTTGTGGGCCAGGAAGACTTTATATTTGAGACAATTTTGGGATTTATTAGAGAAGATTAGAGGAGATGTGACTAACGCCAAGTGTGATCACTTAATAATTGATGGGTTATGAGGATTCTGTTATTATCAAAGGATCCCGTGGGATGTAGTTTTGATGATAGATTTGGTTGAGAGATGGGATAGGTAGATAGACATGTTTTGGTTTAGGACGGGTAAGATTACCATCACCCTAGAGGATGTATATTGCATCCTTAGATTGCTTATACATGGGTATCATATTGTCACCATCACAGTAGAAAACAAATTTTTAGTATTGACACTACTATTTGGAGTCGATGTACCCCACATCAGATTCTCTTCAGGGGATTTTTTAGATGAGATGAGGTGCAAGGTTGGGGTACCATTGAGAGAGTTTATTTTTTGGTTATGATGGTAGTTTCGAGTTATGCATTTCCTGACTTTAGAGGAAGCATGTTTCAAAGGGCTCTATTTGGTGTTGTAGCAAATATTGTTGAGCATTAGACAATGTTTTCATTTTGCACATTTTTTCTAGCACAGGTGTATCATGAGGTAGTCATGTACAGAGTGATATAATGATTAGGGATGGATGTAGGCTTCCTAGTACACTATTGGGTGTATGAGTATATTGTAGTTATTAAGCCACTAAGGATATCATGGCTCACTGGTAACCACATAAAGCTCACAGTGGAGTTTTTAAGATGGAAAAATGATCAGACTCATGGAGATATGGGAGAGATTGGTTTGGATTGGTATGTGGATACGTTTATACAGCTAGATGTGGATCGGATTTGATGATGACCATATAGATAATTCCTTATATGGTCAGGGGTAGATGTAGAGTTAGTGGGTATGAGGATGATGATGTAGGTGTAGGGAAGACAAAAAGAAATAATATAGGACATATATCTTGATAGAGTGAGGTGACAGTTTGGATTCATACAGATAGTGCCTATGTATCATATCTCATATAGGTGAGAGCATATTAGTAGAGATGTAATTTATTAACATGATAGATCTATTGGAGGAAGAAATAACGATGTGTGATGATGAGGACATAGGATTTGGAGTTGTATTTTTTTATTGGATGACAACACCTTGGGCATCTCGGGTTGTTGGGGAGAGAGGAGATGAGGAGGAGATGGGAGGTTGAGGTAGGGGAAACTCTAGGAAGTGGAAGAGATGGAAATAGAGGATAGTCCATAGAGATGACATGATTAAATGTGGAGCTAGATTAGATGAGGGTTGAGAGAGACACTTAGATCCAATAGAGGGATGTAGTTGCATTCTAGAAAGACTGAGTCACTCAGGACAAAGACCATACCAGAGACAGAGGGAGGCCTATAGGGTCCATTTTGGATATCTTGTGACAATCTTAGCTACCGAGGCTACAGGTGGTGCACCAGCAGAATCACATTGGAGTATGAGAGATGGAACCTCATGACATGATTTTGATACATAGATATAGATCCTTAGCTAAGGAGGCTAAGTACTATGAGGGTATTGTGATTAATAAGTTGCTGAAGACACTATGATATTGGTAGCATCTACATAGGAGAGCAGAAGTTGGAGTTGGGCCATATGAGAGTACAACGAGTGTGTCTCGACCACATCAAGGAGAGGGTCAAGGCAGAGGTGATGAGGTTGATATAAAAACAAAAGGAATTACCTCATAGGGGAAAGAGCTTAGGCTCTCTGATGTGTAGGTTTCTAGTTTTAACTTATATCTATTATTTGAGAGAGGACCCTTGGAGGTCAATGATGTAATGATACACTTTATTTTTGATGATATATATATGATATATGATTTTATTGTGGTCTAGCATGTGTGTATCGTGTGATGTTAATTATTTGATTTATGATGACGTGATGTGGATATGGATATGTGAAAATGATGATTGTGGTTATATGTGTTAGTTTATATTTGATGATGATGGTAAATGTATAAGATGGTATGTTTTTGTTTGATGATGATGTTTAATGATCATTATGATAATAATTTGTTTTATATTGATGATGGTGATAATTAAATGTTTTACTATGGATTTTTTTATGATGATAAACACATATGCATGATTGTATTGTTTAATATATAATCTAGGATGTTTGAAAATAGATGTGATTAATGATGGGTAACATAAAGGATATTTACATTTGGAAAGTTGTGCTTGTACTAGAATAAAGGAGAGAAAAAACATTTATGTGGAAAGGTTGAGAATAAAAAACAACTTAATGATGGCGACCCATGGGTACAAACAAAAGTATGTCATATCAAGGAATGTGGGAGGAATATATGCCTCCAATCACATGGGAGGTAAACAAGGAGGGGGTCTAGGTAACGTAAGGAAGATGCAACCAAAACAAATGTTATCATATAACCAACGATAATTAGATATATCAAAATACCATGAATGAGATATGGATGAAAGAAGATCATAAAGCTCATGTTGACACTACATAGGTATATTTTATGTAAGTTGTATGTGGGAAGAGGGTTGTCCATAAGTAGTGTTCCCTAAATTAATGCCCTAGCTCTGGCAAGGGGAAAGAGAAAATTAATAAGGGAAGTTTTCTATAATAAAGTTGATCCATGCGGGAAGATTTCATAGGATGTAAATAAAATAGATGGTTGATCAATGTGGGAATCCTTTGATGCCATGGTATAAAATAGTAGCCATCCTTTGAGGGTATGGTCTAATTTATACATAAATGATTTCAATGGAAAGGATAATATACATGATATCCGTCCTTCAAGGGATCGTTCTATTTATTTGATTTGATTTGATGAATTTTTTTATTTTTTTATTTTTTTATTTTTATGACATGAAAAGTTTTCCTTTGAGGGAGCAGCCTATTTTTGATACCTTTGGTTTTTTATTAAAGCATTCCTGAAATTTGATGTTAACAAGAGGAATTGTCAGGAATAGCTAGCTAGACAACTTAAAAGGGGAAAATGAATTTACAAGAGACACCTGTGAACCCTTTGCATGGTTTTAAGAGGTAAAGAAGAGGGAGATGGATGTAATGATCATGAAGTCATCACCAAAAAGGGAGAACTTATTCATAAGGTAAAATTATATGGATAGAGCCATAATGCACATATTTAAGGTGATGATGAGGAATGTAATGGTAGACAACATAGTTCCAAATCATTATAATGATACATGGAAGAATATAATGGAGGAATGATCTAAGGATATGAATAAGTGCTCATTGGTAGGCATACTAATGATAGAATGGTTGGAAGTGCAAGGTGTTAAGTGGTTCCACTTCAATTTACCATCAAGGGAGGCCAAATAATAGGCTCACATCCCATACTTATGTTTGATAAGTATGAACCAATCCAGTTAGGGGAAAACTTTCCACATTGGCTCATTTCTAGAGTAGTAACATTTTGATTTTCTTTAAAGACAAAGTTGCTGATATTAAAGTCGTGTTAAGATATGACGATTGTTTGTAAACAAAGAGATATGATGAGATAGATAAAATCTATGCACTACCCCTGCGGAAAAAAAGAAAAAATGTGTCCCTAACGAGGCGAAGAGATGTAAATTATGCACTAATTTTAAAAAGTGAGGAAGTGAGAAAATATATGTCCCTAGCAAGACAAAAATGACCACAAAAGGTGGAGTTTGGATTAAAATGGTCCCTCAAGAAAGAAAAAAATATTTCCAGAAAAGTGGACATAGGATGAAAATGGTCCCTCAAGAAAGGGAAAAATATGGCCATAAAAGTGGACTTAGGATGAAAATAAATGGTACCCCAAGAGAGGGACAATTATGGCCATATAGTTGGAATTTAGATAAATCCATGACACCCCTAGGAGAAGTACATATATGGCCAAAAAGGTGGACCTAGGATGAATATATGGTGGATAGATAAGTTTGGATAAGATCGGAAAAGATAAGATAATTGTCAAGGATGGAAAGGAATCAATATGCAAGTAGACCGATCCTAGAATGGAGTCCCTCAGTGTTAAGGGAGCCATGGGAATATGATGTATGGATGATGAAGAGGATGTGAGAGGAACAATAACTAGGAAAAGATGCTCCCCATTGAAAGAGATGTAGATGAGCTAGTGGAGGTCGAAATAAATTAGATGGGATCCTTAGAAGGAATCTGAATGATAAAGTTTAATTTGGATTGGGTAGATGGTTGGGTATAATAGGAAAATAGTGTTGATGAATAAGGGAGGACCCTTTATAGGAGAAATGATATGCGAATGAGAGGTGAGAATGGTGGGTTTGGACGAAGGAGGAAACTTAGTGATTTCGATGTATGAAGATTTAAAATAGGATTTACATTGGTTATGGATGAAATGGTATATGGAGAAGGAAAATCATCATGAGAAGGTTATCTCTCTCAATAAGATCATGGAAGAGGGTTTGGAGGGCCTTACAATGTTCAGTTTCATGACCTAGTGTATGATGATAAGCGCAAATACAACTTGAGGCAAACAACATTGGATTTTTACTATTAGGATTGAAGGCCTTAATTGGTGGAATTATGATGGTGGAAATTTGGAGTAAGTGTTGGAGGACCTTTGCATATGATTCAATAAAATATTTAGGAGGTGCTTTGTCTTTATGAGATGTCTTAGTCTTAGAAGAAGAAGAAGAAGTGGATGCTAGAGATGATTCGTATGTTGAATTTTGAACCTTAGTGGTGTGAGGTTTTGATTTTTTAGATGTTGTTTTAGTGATGATAGAAGTTCTATAATAAGAATTGGATGGTTTTATCTTGATTTGGTTGATTGATTGTGATGTCTTGGATGAAGTGGTTGGCGTTAGAAGAGACATACATAGTCCTAAGATGGATGATGATGTAGAATTATATTGTCTGATCCTAGGTGGGGAATGTTGATGTTCTTATGTGGATATGAAAGGGATATTTGAGAAGATGTGCCAAGGGTTTTGGATCTTTCTTGTGAAGAGGAACCCTTGGGAGGGATTATAACAATATCAATAGGATGTTTTTAGGGTGGTGTTGTAGTTAGTATAGGTGGAGGGAGTAGTCTATGTTTGATGGAATATAAATAAGGTGAAGATTGGTTTGATGTGGGATTTTTTTATTGTTTAGATGAAATGGGAGGATCATTTCAAGTTAAGGCTAGTTGTATTGCTTTCATGAAATCTTAAAATGATGAGAGTGATGTGGGAGGATAATATGGTGTAGATGTGGTCAAAATAGTTTATGTGGTGGGTATAGGTCAAATTGCGGAAAGAGGAACCGGGATTGATGCTATGGATGGTATAATAGGTAAGGGTGGGATGGATGTAGGTGAAGTAGTAGGTATGATCAAATTTGTGAAGTGATAAGTGATGGAGTGGATGAAGAATATATATGTTTTGAATCAATGGGGGGCATAGATGTGGATAGATAAAGAGGTGTTTGTATGATGTGGTTGATGAGGTATATGTGTGTGGGATTTAGATTGGTTGATTTGGAAACGGTTGGTTCTATAGAGGAAACATGAATTCCCTTTATGTTTGTCTTAGGTGGGGTTGCTTGTTCCATGAATGTTTAAAGGGGCATTATTGATATGTTTACAAATTTAGAATATGTGATTGGTGTGGTAGCAGGTATAGATGTGGAAATATTTGATGGTGTAGAATCAATTATAGAAGATTTGGGTAAAATAGGTGATGTGGCCATAAGAAAATATGTAGAATGTGTCATGAAGATGTTAAGGTTGATGTGAAAAAAATTTCTAATGTTGTAGATATAGCGGTAGTTGGGATTGATGGAGAGATGGGTACAATTTGGATGTTTGGGGATACAAGTGATGTAGTGATACATGTGTTCGATGTAGATGTGGATAAAATGATTGGTATAGTCAAAGTCAATGTGGATGTATTAAAGGTAGGAATAGATATAGATGTTGGGAGAGATATTGAAGAATTTTTAGGCTTAATGTTTAAGGTGTAAGTAGATGATGAAGTAGATGAGATAGGTGAAGATGAATATATTTGAAGTATAGTATGAATTGTATGAGGATTAAATTTATAATGTGTGGAAGATGAAAATTGATTCATTGGTAGTGAATTAGGGAAGCGTTTCCCGAAGATGTTAAGGGGTGAAGATTGCATTGGTTGGGGGAATAAAGGATGTTGGAAAGTAGGAATTTAATAATATTACTGGGATTGAATGGGAATATTTGATTATATATGAAGTAGGAATGGGAATGTTGGTAGATTGGGATGTTTGAGCAGATTGGTATGATTGAGGTATTGTGGGATATATACAAAATATGAAATCATACATGGGGCTAGAAGGAGGCCTAAAAGTCCTCGAAGGAGGAGAAGATGGTGGTGTAGATGGGATGTGATGATGATATAAGAAATAATGGGTCTTATGATGAGGGACATTAGTGATCAACAATTAGGTTCCCAAGTAAATAGATGAGACAATGGCCATGGTAGATGTTTGTTGAGATGAGACGGTAGAACTATTTGAGGCTAATGTTTGTTCAATTTTCATGGTTACTGAATAAGTAACTATGGGCATGAAACAAAAACAATTTTTATACTAACTAAATCAAGAAATTCAAGCACATAATTTTATATTATTTTTGATTTATCAAGAAAGTGTGAAAAATAAAAAGGGGAAATAGATAAAAAAGGTACCTCAGAAATGGAAATCTAGAGTTGTTTTCAAATAGTTATGGCTAGGGAGTCCTCAATATACCTGAAGGTATGTGAGACCTGAGTCTGTAAAGGATTTATAACGTGTATAAAACATCATGGTGGCTTCTTGTTGGGTGATGAAATCCTAGTTAGTCCACATGGTAGGAAGATTCTTAGATGTGTATATTTATGTGTGAATTTGCATTGTGTGTGATAGAATGTGAGATGCAACATATTAACCCCTACTTGAGCTATATGAACAAGCAAGGATAGTGAAAATTTATTTTTAATGCCAAATCCAAATGTTAAGTTTGATGAAGAAAAACACGCATGAAAGGGAAAGTGCAATCCAAAAGGATAAATTAATGAAAAATTAAGAATACCTAGAGAATGCTTTTCCTTTTTATCTGATCTTTAGGAAGATGTAAATGAAGAGAAATCCAAGTAGCTAAACACAACAAGAAAAATAAAAAATTGAATCCTTTACCTATAGTTTTAGTAGAAGACATAAGAAAGACATAAAATAACAAGAAACACAAGGAATAACCTAAAAGGAAGGTCCCACCTGGATTTCCATAATGTTTATCTAATTTTCTCATTCTTTTCAAGTTAATGAATTAAATACTAAATAAACCTAAATAGCCCAAAAATGTAAGGGTTTAAGGTACCTCGAATGCATGATGGATGCAAAGAGATGGGCGCAAAGTGTATGACCTTACTGCAAATCTGATGAACATGCAAGATAAAAATAATTAAGAGGAAAATGGATTAAATGGTAAATGCGGGTGATACACGATAAACCCTGTTCCAAGAAGTGTTACCTTCCTTTCATGGATGTCAACCCCCATTTGATAAAAGAAAATAATATATAGTAAATATGACTAGAAGCATGCAAAATATAATATATAACAGAATCTGAAAGTAACAAAAATAGATAGAAAATTGTTGATGTAATTTAAATAACTTGAAATGATTTTACATGGCTGGTTCGATGGTGACCTAGACTACATAGGGTCATGTTGACGATAACCTAAGAAAATGAAGCTGAACAACAATATGGAAATTTAGACATGTGAGGATATGAGTGCAAGTAAGATGATAAAAAAATCCTAAGAAGATTGGTAACAACTTGCAGAGGAGATTTGGGTGGGGCAATGATGACCTAGAAAATGCAACACAAAGCCAAAGGTAGATGAGGTGAATGATTAACCTGTAAGCAGAATGGCCGAAGGAACAAATTGAACTCTGATAGTAGACAGACCTGTAAGAAATGAGATTCTAAATATTATAGCAATAATAACATGTGATAGCATAGATAATCACAAAATCAAAGTAAAACTCCCAAAGCTTCCATAAGTCATGAAAGGAAAGCTTCAATGGAATCCAAGAGGGTTGACACAACTACAAGGAATCTCAAATTTGAAGATAAGTTTTCATAGTGAAAGAAATTTTGGGTTGTGTCTCTTTTTTTAAGGGGAGTGATTTCAGTCTTATACGGTTGACGGCAACTCAGCTGGGTCGCTTCCGACTATGGGAAACCATTCCTTGGATGGTAAAATTACTTATTTACTCAAGATATGGGTCCAACAGAGATTGGGTTTAAGTGTTTTAAAGGATATTGGTGGGTAAGGGTTGTTTAGGGAAGTATCATGGGTGGTTAGGAGATAAATATGGGTACGATAAAATCTAGAAAAAGAGTAGGGATGTGTATTTAGGTGGTTAGGGTTAAAATCATCACAAAGAAATTTAATTAGAGGTAATTAGCTAATTAGGAGAAATGAAATCTAATTAGGGGTAATTATCTATTTTAGGTTAATTAATAAGAATTAAAGGTGATCAGATAATATATTTTCATTTAAATAAGTGAATCAAATTAAATTAAAAAGGGTATAGATAGGATCATGATGAAAGATGTGAACGTACAAAATCAAGAGTAGCAATACCAAATTTTAGTGTTTACAGAATACCAATGTGAAACAATATATGGAGGTGATGGATGTATTTGCACAAGATAGTGAGGTGGTGAAGTATAGTGATGTGATGGATTGTTGTGAATAATGGACCTATATTGATGTTTTAGACTATCATACTAATGAGACCTTGCAGGTCGAGTGAAAAGAAGAAATGTAGGAGAAGATTGTACTTTAGTCTCAATAGGCCATGGGGATGTAGGTGCTCTAGTAATGTAACCTTGAGGGGAGGGTAAAACCATGACATAGAGAGTGTAACACCACTGATAGAGATGTATTTCATGTTGTGAATGAACTTCAAACATAAATGATTCATGAAGATAATAACCTAAGTTTTCTATAGCTAGGAGAGACCAAAAGGAATGTTACACCATTCAAGTGATGTTACCACAAGACAAGGCACAAGGATTGTGAGAGGACCAAAAATGAATGGATGTTAGGCAACACCATATCAGTATGGAGTTGGGTATAAAATTTTTGATAGAGGATAGCCAATAGCAATAAGGAGTGCAATGGAGCATGTGTTTATGAGACATGATGGATCAAATTGAGTGTTATTTATAGAAATTGAGCCAATAGAAGCACTAATGTGCAAGTGATCACAAGAACATGTAGGGTGATAATCATAGTAGGAAAAATTAATGAGTGGTGGGGATGCATCTGTATAAGAAACTAGAAAATTGAGATATCCCAATGCAAGAGGAGGCATTGCACGGTATGTATGATTTATCGAGGATTCAACCACTTTCTTTTCATGATTTGGAAGAGGATTGTTGAATATTTTGAGCTTATTATTTTCATTAATTTTTGTAGAATTCATAGGCTTTAAAAGCTCGAGTTTGTTATTATTGATAATATCTTGGATGATAGTGCGAAGTTTGAAACATGCATCTATAGAATGTATGACACAGTGATGATATTCACATCAAAAGTTCTCATTGTAATTTTGAAATTTGGGACAAGATGGATCTAAGTTGAGTGGAGGAGGAAGCGTAATAAGATAGCTCTCAAGAAGTTGGTGTAATATAAGATTTGAAGCAATAGTCAAATTTGTATATGTAATTTTAGGTAGTTTTCATTGGAGTTATTTGGTGTTAGAGATAGTGTTGACAATGACATTAGATTTAGTAGGTTCAAAAGTTGATTTTATTTGAAAGTACATAGAGGATGAAACTTTCTCCTAAGACTTATGTTTTCCTATAGATAAGAATTTAGTTTTGTGTAATTTGAGAGTGTGACATAGTTGATCAAATGAGGGAGATTTCACAAATAGGATACTCTCATGAAGAGGTGGCAATAAAATTCAAATGAATAAGTCTTGAAGCTCAGAGTCTATAAGAAAATTAGACATCTTAGCTAGGCCATTTTTGTATTGTAAGACATAGTCCACTAGATGTTCATTAGACCCTTGATCTGTAAAATTCTACTTTGGAAATTCACAAAATCACAATAATTTTTTTTTCTACCTTCTATTTGGAAAATGATAGATTTGATGAAGATTAGATATTTAGTGACTCATTTTATAGTGTTTAGAATTGAATTAAACAGAGTGAAAAAAAAAATTCAAACACACAACAAAAGAATTTTATCTTGGAAACCCCTAATTTGAGGGAAAACCAGTCAAGAATTGAAACTAATCTTTCTTCCCACTTGTATTGGCCGATAATAAAATTTAATAGATTACAATAAGTATGAAAAGAAGCAATGATGAAAACCTTCTCTCTAATTACATGCTTCTCTATTTTCTTACACCTTGCTCCTACAATTCCACTCTAGCCTTGAAGAATTTCTGCTCACTTGGTCTCATAAATTAAAATTTGTTCTTGATATCTTTGGATCTTCGAATTCCCGAATCCCTTTCTCCTTCATGCACTTATAGCCTTTTTAGGTCCTACCATGCACTGGAGGATGTGAAGGGACATAGGAAAGGAAGAGATAAAGACAATTGGTTAAAATTTGAACCATTTGGGCTCCATTTTATTTTTCTACCAAAAGTGACAGAACCGCCGCGGGGTATAAACCGGTGGTCATATGACAAATGCCATGTCTAGGTATAAATTACAAGTACGTCGCCCAGGTTGGGTAGTATTTCTGAAACTGTCACTCTGTGAAGAGTGGTGGTTCTGTTAAAGTTCTGACAGAACCTCCTTTTCCTATTTTTTCTTCAAATTTACTTCTTTATGTTCATGGATCTGATGGAATGGTGTTTTTTCTAGATCCATATAGATCATACCTTTCCTAATTAGGAGTATTTTGATACCACAAATTCTTAGTGGGGGAGTGGTAGAGGAATCAAATCCATCTCTTGATCCTTCGAGTACTACTGGGTTTCCCTTGGCATATTCTCTTCTCATCCAACCTGCCAAGACTCCTGTGGATCTTTGATTTTTGACTCCAGTGCTATGTCCTCCTATGTATTTCCTTCAATACAATACTCTATGGAATTAATCTTCTATATGTTTTCTTTATCATGCATAGATGACCCTAGTAGATGCGAGCCATTACAACTTTCTACTGAGTACATCTACATGAAGTGTGGTAGAATTTGTCTTTTGAGATGGATTTTTCGTATCCTCTTCATGTGTGTTACTACTATAGTCACCACTATTCCTTGTATCTCCTCCTCTTCCTACTTTCCTACTATCAGGTCTAGTGAATTAGTAAGTAGATACATTGATTACATAGATGAATTTTATATTGCTTCTTGAATGAGTAGTTCATGTGGTGGCTTCTTCTATAAAAACTGACAAGTTCTATCCAAATTCTCAATCCTTTGGTTAGAAACATTTGTGATCTCTAATCCATTTTTTGCTTTTTCCAATGAAACTAAACAAAATTGATTATTTTCCTGAATAATTCTTTGTACTTGGTTCACGCTTACCATATACTTCTTTGATTTACTCTAGTGTGTAACATTCCCATTTTAAGACTTTAAAAACAAGGGAATTTTTTTTTTGAAACATAATGTTCACTTTTCTAAATAAAACATCATTTAGAACACATATTCCATGCCAATAAATGTCATAACACATAACCATATGCATTTGTAATGACTTCGTATACTACCGATCTCTTATTCTATGACTCAGTTACCAACCGATCTCTAATGTTTGTCTTAAAGTATAGAATACTTTATGTATACTACGTATACATGGTTCTCCTACCCTATTTTAGGTACTGAAATATCTGTTTAAAGAACCTATCTAAATATTTGTTACCAATATTCATCTCAGATCACGTTTCTTTAAACTAAGTGACATATGACAATGCCATGAGAAGCTTGCGATACTTCAACCAAAGATTTTAAACATATTATTCATGTTACTATTCCTAGAAAACATACTCGTCATTTCGGTATACATCCTTCACCCCACTCTACTGTTATCTAGAATGGTCTTTACTGACTACCCTCAGTCCACTTGCCCAAGGTTTGACCCTAGCCTTGGTTAGAAATATAATTTGTTATATGAATATGCTCACGATAACTTAGGGTATATAGGCAAACTCGACTAACCTAAGTCATCCAAATGTGCCAAGGTACCCTAAGTCATAGAAAGCTATTACCTATCCAAAACATGCTACTAACTTGACCTAGAGGGAAACTAAGTTTAAGTCCAAATGTGTGTAAATCTAGATGAACAAATACAGAAGGGTGTTGCCACATGTCAACTGCAACACTATTTCCTCGAGAAGTCTCAGAACTTACCGAGGGTACAGTCCTGCAGTTGGCATGTGCCAACATCTGTGAGAATTGATTCATCAAGATTTACATACCCCCTTAGTAGTCATTAATTTATAATTAATATAGGATTAAGATTCAGAATACAACAACCATGCCTAACCCTAATTCCAACATTCATTAAGCTCTTTATCCATAACTATCCTGATAAGATATGGAGAAGTTCATTAATTCATGTTTACCTTAATGTTCATTAATGTGGCATAGAAAGTAGTTATCCCAAAAACAAGACAAGAAACATCAAACATTTAATTCCAAATGTAACCTAGCTGTCCAAATCAAGTGGGTCATCCACCTATATTTAACTAGTGTTTAGTTTATGAATGAAGTTATAAATATTAAAGATCATAACCACTATTCCTTTTTATCTTTCATTCTTTGAGAGAGAGGAAGAGTCTTTCTCTACATGGTTAGATGTTAGGTTTAGCATAACCTTTTTATCATAGGTTACTCATATAGTTTAATTGTATCTCCAAAGCATATTTTATTATTTAACTATAGTTGTGTAGTTATAGAACAACACCTTTTTAAAATTTAACAAGTTTCATTATAATAAGGGGGAAATGTACTATCCCCTTCATCTAACTTATTAATTGATAAAATTAAAAGTACACAACCAGATATAAAGAATACCACCAAGATATCACTACTAATTACATCATACAAGTACAAAATAATTCACACCACAAATTGGAGTCCAACTCAAAACATTTCAATTCATGATGATAAATATACATTTACAACTCTATGCATTTCATACATTATGCATGTCATTTAGAATTAAGATCTTAAAAGAACATCACTTTTCTTCTCCAATACATATCAAGAATGACTCAAAACTCTTTACATAAGATCTAGAATTAAATAAGTCAATGCATCATAAAAAAATTTCCCTTCTTTTATTACTTGCGATGTCCATCTACAAAAATTTCTAGCATGGGTCAGTTCAATGAACTGAGCATGATAAGCAATAAGCATTAAACTAAAGTGCATTCCATTAATTGTTCCATTAAAACAACTTTGCTTTAATGAAACAATTAATATATCATACAAATAAACATAAGTAATAACAACCATAAAAGAAGTACAATTAAAGATTATGAATTCACTTTTAAGAAATGAGCATAATATAATCCACAACATCTACATTATATCATAAGGTTTTATTGATCCTATCAATTACTTTAAAACAATCAATAGGTCTTGTAATCCAATTGTTTCATAGTTCTGTAAGAATAGAAATACACATTTATCTTTACTAAGTAGCAAAGGAGTTATATACAACATAGATCATATTAGGATGATTCATCCTACAAAAGAAGCAAAGAATAAGAATCAATACATATTGTTCCCCATACACTAATCATTTGAAGATAGAAACAGGTTTAGAACTCACCTCATTGCTTTAGTTCAAGTATAACAATATAAGGATTCAATAATACATAGAAAATATCTAAACAAGAATCCAAAATTAATCCAATGAGTAATAGGAAATCAAAACAGTCTAAATGTAAGTCTTACTAACTTCTACATGTTAGAAGATATAATTCATAGATCTGAAACCAGATGTTCCAAAAATCCAAGCTAGACTCACAAAGAATTAATCTCCTATCCAGTCCATCTAAGAAGGGTTCATAATAAGACAGAGTGTAAAAATAGACAACCTACCAATATCAATCCAAATGGAGTATGACTTAATCAAGATTAAGAATTGGTCTAAGCATGTTATTATTTTCTTTCCAACATACCGACTCAGCTACTCTCCTTCCACATCATTACAACCAATGACTTATACAAAGTAGACCAAACCATCCACAAGAAATTCCCATCTCAGAAGAGAATCGAATACAAATAACTTCAATCAAATGAACTTATCCAAAAAATAGTAAAAAGGGATCTCAATTAGAAAGGGTTGAATCAATAATTCATTTCATTTATACTATTAAATGAATTCCCATTTATATTTCAAACTTAGAAGTTCTTTAACTACTTCCCAAGAGAGAAGACAAAACCAAAGACACAATTAGAATAAAGCACATTTCTAGTTTCCCTTACAAATATTTACCAACTAGTTTATCTATTCCCATTCATTAAAACACAAGTTCGAATTCAAATCTCATAACGAAGTTCACAGTACATTCCCAGAAACAATATATTGTCCACAAGAGAACATATTCGTTTCTCTTTTAAAGACCCGGAGATTCCTTCAATGATTCTAACTAAGGATACAAAAGTTCAAAATAATAAGCTTAACAAGTTCAAAAGTACTCACGAACTCAAAAGGATTCAAATCCCATTTATAAGGCTCTGATAGCTCAATACAAAAGAACAAGTAGTTTGTGATCCAATTAAAAACAAACATAAGAACCAACCCTGAACTAGAGATAATATAACCTTCCATACAAGATACTGTCTTCAAGAGTGTTCAAATTCTTCTTTCCATAAAACCCAAAATTCAATTAAAGGAACCGAAGAGAGTAAGAAAACCCAATAACGTTTAAGTCAAGAGATGTCCCAATGTTACCTCTAATGTGACTAAAACAGAATCACAACAAAGACTCTCAAGTTCCATCTAAAAATATTATGACAAAGAAGGTGTTCATTTCAAATATCTATTATAAAAGGAGAATTCATAGTGCATTTTCATAGACCTCTATAACTATTAACGACTATTACAAACGAAATATATATCAACCAAACCCACAATAAGATATAGTTCCAGTTCATTAATCCTTTAATCAAAATAATCAAGCTTGAACAAGACGTGGGATTTTTCAGAGCAAAGGAGGGGTGAATATTCTCCAAACTTACATGTCATTACCAGTTCAAGAACATGGTGCAGTCTAAAAGATAGAAGTACTTTGACCATTCCCACTTAAGAAGCTACACGGAGAATATCTCAAAATATATTACCAAAACAACTAAAACCAAAACTAATCTCTCAAGTATATTTCAAGCAGACAGTCCCCAAAACAAGTTCAAATCCTTTTTAAATCCTTGAATATGAGTAAAACTCCATCTTATATTAGAAGTATAGAACCAAACACATCAACTTGACTTCAAGTTCAAAATATACAAGTACTAAATACGATCACAGTGTCAAACACGAAGCTTTGAATAAAAGTTCAGAACTACACAAAGCTCTAATACAGACTTGGACTAAACACGAAGCTCCAATACAATCTCATAACAAAACTCGAAGCCCAAATACAAGTTCAAACAAAACACAAGGCTCCAATAAAGCTTCAGAACCATACAAAGAAATGAATTCTAGTTTAGAACAACACCAACCTCGAATACAAGTTTCAAAATGAAATACAGAACTTCAAATACAAGTTTTGCATGCATGTCACCATTAAACTTGCATAGAGAAAGTTTCCAAAAACTACATTACTTTGCAATGGATTTACATCCCAAAAATCACAGAGATTCATAAAAACATGAAAGTAATTAACCAGAAAATTCATGCAAACATTTATCTCATGAGAGAAGAGTTGTTTTAATGAATCACTTAGAACAAACAAGAAATATTAATGGGTAGATCCTATCATGGCTAATAGTGCCTTTGCCAATTTGAAGTAGACTTATAGCCGAGCTTTGCACTCTTTTCCTTCTCCACGAAATATCATCAACCAAAAAAATTTTTCTTCCAATGCCTCATATACATTCCCATGATCGAAAATAGACCAGAGCAACCAAAAATCGCCACAAAGTAGAAGTCAAAATGCTAGTTCAAAGAACCAGATAGCTCCATGCAGAGAAAAATTTGTGAGACATGCAAGACATAACAACCTCCCATAAATCTTCCTCCCTTGTTTCCAAGATGGTTTGCACACAAAAACTGAGGTCCATTAATGTCATTACTCCCAAATCTCTCGCTTATCTCTCCTTTCCACCACCTCCCAAAACTAGCGAATTCCATTTCAAATTTAACATACATTTCCATCTTTAGTGAAGCCTCCATGTAAGCCCCCAATGAAGTTACCTAGCCTTTTCTAAAACTAGCAGTACCTCCATACGTTAAACCCAATCAAACCAATTTAATGTCATTCGAACCGTTTCCTTAGTGTTATGCGACCCTTAGGTTCCTTTTTTAATAGTTTAGGCTAGATTTCCCAAAACTTAGGTTTGTCTAACAATAAATTACCTTAGGTCTTAAAACATTGCCATAGGTAATTTCCACCTTATGATAGATTAAATTCACAACCATTAGTATTAGGAATTACATTAAAATAGTCTAGTATCACCTTAGCAATTTTCTCCCTTATTCATTTAGCACAAAAGCTTAGGTTAGGATGCCATCCAAACAAAATAGAATAAGAATCCTAGGTTAGATTATAACCCAATTAGGTAGACATAGCTAGGAATTAGGTGCTCTTACCTAGTTTAGGATACCATTAGGATAATATTTTAGTTTTAGGATTTTGATCCCCTTCATAGTCATGAAGTAGACTATATTTCGTTTACACCATTAATGTTTTGTAGAGATCGATCCCAAAGACCCAAACACAAACATACAACTGAATGAAGGCACATTCAGACAAGACCAAAGAATTTTTAACATACAAAGTTTAGTTTGTTATGTCTCTCAACCTAATGAATGTCAATTTACCATTACATCTATTAAAGAGATCTAAAACATTCCTTGGATCACTGAAATGGATCCAAGGATGAGTCAGTAAAAGAGATAAGTTTGCAACTCTCTAAATTAGATTGCAGCTTATCAATAAGGATTGAAAATGGATTCTTGTAAGCCTTATCATTTCCGTCCAAGATTACAAATGATTTATCCATTACAAGCATGATTTTCAACAATCAAGGGGACACACCTCATTTAATAAAATCACATGCCAACGCTTGTAATGCAAAAGAGAAATATAACAGTTTGTCCAAGGTCTTACATACGTCCCTCCTAAAATGAATCATCATCCCGATGATTATCTCATTTTGATCATTACATTAAGGATAATAAATTTATTCACTTTCCTAACATATGTTTACAACAATATCATAATTTAAAGTTCCAGAAATCAGCATTCGCATAGTTGTTTATTTAAAAATAAATAGTTATATGCCCCAAACTAGCAGACTTATTGACATATAACGATTAGATCACAAATTTTTATCATTCATCATAGTCAATTATGATCAAATAAATATGGAAAAGTATTTTTCATATCTTCCAAGTTTT
The DNA here is from genome assembly GCA_019776745.2 of Taxus chinensis. Classification (NCBI taxonomy): domain Eukaryota; kingdom Viridiplantae; phylum Streptophyta; class Pinopsida; order Cupressales; family Taxaceae; genus Taxus; species Taxus chinensis. Next base: position 568,619,287 of record CM034147.1, read on the forward strand.
CCCAGGTTGTACTTTATTCATTAAACTGGTCCCAATGGACCTTACAATGACTTATTTCACGATTTCTTAAATGCAACTAGCAAGTTTCCAGCACTCGTATGGGATTAACCATGATTATTCTTGGGTCTTGGACCTGCAAGGAATTCCAATTTAACAGATGTGATAAATTTGAAATGTATTTCTTAAGAAAAGAAATATGGAAAACATCATTCATTCATGACAAAGTAGGAGGTACTACTAAATGGTAAGCTACATGGTTGATTACTTCAACTATCTCAAAGGGTCCCACATAATGAGGTGATAACTTGGCATCCTTGCTAAAAGTTATTGAGTTCTTTTTCAGTTTAACCCAAAGAAAGACCTTCTCACCAAGTTCAAATTTCTTGTCAACCCACTTTAAATTAGCACAACTCTTTTGCCTATCTTTTTCTTCTTTCAAGTTCTCATGAATCATTTTAACTTGTTGTACCATTTCCGTAAGGATTTCAGGTCCAATTACCTCTCTATTCTCAATGTTGTCCAAACTAACATGGGTTATGCATTTTCTTCCGTATAATGCTTCGAAAGGTGCCATCTTAAGAGAGGCATGATATGTGTTATTATATTGAAACTCAAGTACTAGAAGGTACTCTTCCTACTTATACTGCTGATCCATACAATACATTCATAACCTATCCTCTAAAACTTGATTAACTCTTTTAGTCTGTGCATCCATTTCCGGATGATATGCATAACTGAAATTAAGCTTAGTTCCTAGAGCTACATTAAGTGTTTTCCAAAACCTTGACGTCATTCTAGGATCTCTCTTAGATATGATTAATTTAGGTACTCCATGTAATCTAAAAATTTCATGTATAAATATTTTAGCCAATACAGGAGAATCATCCTTCAGATTACCAACAATAAAATGTGCTACCTTTGTTAGTTTATCAACAGCTACCAAAATAACATCATGTTTATTTCTTGACATAGGTAACCCTTGTACAAATTCCATGCTTATCACTTGCCATTTTGACTACGGTATGCTATGAGGATACAATAAAGTGGCTGGGTGCATATGTTTATCTTTAACATGTTGACATTCAAGGCAATGTGTCACAAAATCAATAACATCCTTTTTCATACCTTTCTAGAAATATTGTTGTTTTATATTAGCAAGCATCTTTATAATACCAGGGTGTCCAGAAAAAGGTGAATTGTGAAATTCTGCTAACAATTTCTTTCTTAAATCATTTAGCAAAGGTATGTATACTCTATTTTCAAATCTTAAGATTCCTTCGCTATCAAAGTGAAAACCTTTATACCTCACATCATTTGAATCTGCAACAAGCGTTGTCTTTGCTTGTTGAAATTAAGAATCAGATTCCATAACACTTTTTACTTCATCCTTAATCTTAGTTCTCAATGTTATAAGAGCAGAAATGTGCTTCCTATGACTTATAGCGTTAACCAATCTGTTTTCCTTACCTTTGATGTAATTGATTTAAAAATCATTAGACAAAAACTCAAACCATCTTCGTTGTCTTGCATTTAGATTTGGCTGACTGAAAATATACTTCAGCCCAAGATGACCATTTTTTAATTCAAAAGGTTTACCAAGCAAGTAATGCCTCCAAACTTGTAGTGCATGAACAATGGCAATAAGCTTTAAATCATGTGTAGCATAATTCAACTCATGTAACTTTAGTTTTCTACTTTCATAAGCTATGACATGATTTTTTTGTAACAAAATACCTCCTTGACCTTCACCATATGCATCCATTACTACCATAAAGTCTTCATTAGGATCTGATATAGCTAGAATAGGTGCTAAAGCTAACTATTCCTTCAATTTTATAAATGAAAATTCACATTTCTCACTCCAAACAAACTTCTTTTCCTTTTTCTGAAGATATTTTATTCGTATAACCACCTTAGAAAATTATTTTACAAATTTTCTATAGTAGCCAGCAAGCCCCATGAAGCTTCTAACTTCATGTACATTTCTCTGTGCAAGCCACTCAGTTATAGCTACAATTTTAGAAGGATCTACAGCAATTCCATTCTTACTTATTACATGTCCCAAATAGTGTACTTTTGTATCATAGAAAAAATATTTAGATAGCTTGCCATATAATTGTCTCTTTCTCAAAATTTCCAAAACTATCTTCAAATGCTCATGGTGTTCCTCTACGATTTTAGAATATATGAGAATGTCATCCAAGAATACGACCACAAATTTTTCCAAGTATTCTTGAAATATATTATTCATTAAGTTCATAAAAGTTGCAGGTGAATTTTTTAATCTAATAGGTAAAAATGTGAACTCATAATGTCCATACCTTGTTTTGAAAGATGTTTTATGAATGTCCTCATCCTTAATCCGTAATTGATGATATCTAGATTGAAGATCTATCTTAGAATATATCGATGCTCCATACATCTAATAAAATAAATCATCAATTCTAGGGAGTAGGTATCTATTCTTGATTGTTGCTTTGTTTAACATCCTCTAATCAATGCACAATCTAAGTGTTCCATTTTTTTTTTTCACAAAAATTATTGGTGCTCCCCAAGGTGAAACACTTGGTCTAATCAAACCCTTAGACATAATTTCTTTCAATTGAGCCTTCAGATCTACTAATTCTATAGTAATTCGAGATGGGGCCTTATAAATAGGCTCGGTTCCAAGCTTGATTTCAATTGTGAAGTCAAACTCCCTTTTGGGTGAAAGACCTGGTAATTCTTATGGAAACACATCACTAAAGTTTCATAATAGAGGATATTGATCCATGACATTGTTGTTCTCTTTAGCTGTTTCTGTAATCTTTACTGCATTTAAGGTACAACCTTTATTTTTGGCCTTTTTAAGTTGCACAGCTGAAAATTTTCTAACAAAAATATCACATTTCACACCTTGAATCTCTGTTGTTTTCTATAGGTCATCTAAACATCTAATGTGTTTTTCAAAGTATTCCACTTTAGCCTTATGTTCTGCTAACCAATTAATACCTATGATTACATCATAACACCCCAAAGGTGCAACATAAAGATCAACTTCAGTGGAAAAACTAGGTAAGTCAAGGACTACTCCAAAAAGACACATAATAACTGTATGAACAACATTATTTCCATAAAGTACAGTCCATGTTTTATCCATGTTTCCATATTTTATTTTTAGTTTAGAGGATAATTTACTAGAAATAAAACATTCAGTAGCTCTGGTATTAAAAATAATAGTTATAGATATGCCAAATAACTTACCCGGAACCTCTATGGGCATGGTCTATTTTTTAGCCTACTTGTCAGCTACTGTAGCGTGTATCTTGTGTTGTTGATTACGATCATCCTTCTTTAAAGGGCATTGATTTGAGTAATGATCTTTTCCATAGTTATAACAACCTCCTACATGTTGTTTTCTAGGCTCATATTTATTTCTAGCCCTAGAATTATCATTCTAACCTCCATAGGACTTTTGTTTGTTATTATTGTTCTTGAAAAAGTTGTTCCATGCATTACTAGTAGAATTATTTGTTGCTACTTTATTATTAGTATCGGATGAAAACTTACTTTTCATTCCAAATTTCTTCCATGGTCCTTTCTTAGGTGTAAGAGATGATGAAGAGGAGTTAGGGATTTTCTTCCTTACTTCCTCCTTATGAGCAAAAATTGCCTTCAACTTCTTTTCCTACTTATGGTCTTTTTAACAACCCCTTCCATTGTGGTTGGGCTGTGAACATCCACCTCTCCTCCTATAATGGGATTCAATCCCAAGATAAATTTTCATATCCTAAAATTCTTATCAGTTTGATACTGAGGTACATACTTAAGGAGTTTAGTAAACTGCTCCCAATATTCAGTTACAGTTAGCTTTCCTTGAGCTAAGTTCTGAAATTCAGTCATTTTTTTATCATAATAAAGCTGCGGCAGCCAATGATGCCTAAAGTAACTTTTAAATTTATCCCATGTGATATTAGTTTCATCAATGTTTAACTCAACCTTACGAATATCCCACCATGAAGATGCCTCATGGGAAAGATGATATGCTCCTAATATCGCCTTTGCTTCTTCTTAGAAATTCCTTATTACAAAGTATTTCTCCATTTTGCTAAGCCAATTCTAAGCCCCATCTCCTAATGTGGTGCCATAAAACTTGGGTGGACTTATCCTTTTTATATCATTAGTGAGTTCAACTACTAGCCTAGCCTTTTTGTTCTCGGGTTGATCAGGTATGTTCACATTGTTATTATCAACACCTAAATTGGCATTGTCCTCAAAAGGTGGCTGATTATTATTACCAGCATATTCTTCCTCCTTATTTCCCTTTACTTGTTTTTCAAGTACAACCAAATGATCTCTTGTGTCCAACAGGGAATCAAGGATCTCATCAAGTTTTTGGGAAGTTGTTGCTCCTTCCTTAGGTGGAGGATTATTTGCAACATTTCCTCTTGTTCTAACCATTTTCTATTAATAAGAAAATGTGAGTTTCATCAGATTATGGACACAATAGGTCCAAGAGCTGTAACCTTTAACTCTGATACCAACATGTAACATTCCCATTTTAAGACTTTAGAAACAAGGGAATTTTGTTTTTGAAACATAATGTTGTATATTCTAAATAAAACAACATTTAGAGCACACATTCCATGCTAATCAATGTCATAATAGATAACCATATACAACAGTAATGACTAGGTATGCTATCGATCTCTCATTACATGACTCGGTTACCAACCGATCTCTCATGTTTGTCTTAAATTATAGAATACTTTATGTATACTACATATAAATGGTTCTCCTACCATATTCTAGGAACTGAGTGATCTGTTTAAAGAACCTATCTGAATATTTGTTACCAATATTCATCTGACATCACGTTGCTTTAAACTAGGTGACATAGGACAATGCAACCAGTAGCTTGTGATACTTTGGCCGAAGATTTTCAACATATGGTTCATGTTACTATTCCTAGACGTCATACTCATCATTTTGAAATACGTCCTTCACCCCACTCTACTGTAACTAGAATGGTTTTTACTGACTACCATCAGTTCACTTTCCCAAGGTTTTACCCTAGCCTTGGTTAGCAACATAATTTTTTATAGGAATATGCTCATGATGACTTAGGGTATACGGGCATACTCGGTTTACCTAAGTCATTTGAATCTGCCAAGGTACTCTGAGTCAAAGAAAACTAATACCTATCAAAAACATGCTACTAACTTGACCTAGAGGGAAACTAAGTTCAAGTCCAAATGTGTGTAAATATAGATGAATAAATATGGTAGGGTGTTACCACATGTCAATTGCAACATTGTATCCTAAAGAAGTCCCAAGAATTCTCGAGGGTACAATGCTGCAGTTGACATGTGCCAACATCCGTGAGAACTAATTGTTCAAGATGTACATACCCCCTTAGTGGTCATTAATTCATAATTAATATAGGGTTAAGATTCATGTTACAACAACCATGCCTAACTCTAATTCTAACATTCATTAAGTTCTTTATCCATAACAATACTAATTAGATATGGAGAAATTCATTAATAAATGTTTTCCTTAATGTTCATTAACGTGGCATAACTAGCAATTATCCCAAAAACAAGACAACAAAAATCAAACATTTAATTCCTAATGCAACCTAGCTACTACCTATCCAAAACATGCTACTAACTTGACCTAGAGGGAACTAAGTTCAAGTCCAAATGTGTGTAAATATAGATGAATAAATACGGTAGAGTGTTACCACATGTCAATTACAACATTGTATCCTCGAGAAGTCCCAAGACTTCTCGAGGGTACAATGTTGTAGTTGACATGTGCCAACATCCATGAGAACTGATTGTTCAAGATGTACGTACCCCCTTAGTGGTCATTAATTAATAATTAATATAGGGTTAAGATTCATGTTACTACAACCATGCCTAACTCTAATTCCAACATTCATTAAGTTCTTTATCCATAACTATCCTAATTAGATATGGAGAACTTCATTAATACATGTTTTCTTTAATGTTCATTAACATGGCATAACTAGCAGTTATCCCAAAAACAAGACAACAAACATCAAACATTTAATTCCTAATGCAACCTAGCTGTCCAAATCAAGTGGGTCATCCACCTAGATTCATCTAGTGTTTACTTTATAAACAAAGTTATAAAGATTAAAGATCATAACCACTATTCCTTTTTATCTTTCATTCTTTGAGAGAGAGGAAGAGTCTTTCTCTACATGGTTAGATGTTAGGTTTAACATAACCTTTTTATCATTCGTTATTCATATAGTTTAATTATATGTCCAAAGCATATTGTATTATTAAACTATAGTTGTGTAGGTAGAGAATGACATCTTTTTTCAATTAAACAAGTTTCATTATAATAAGGGGGAAATGTACTATCCCCTTCATCTAACTTATTAATTGATAAAATTAAAAGTACACACCAAGATATAAATAATACCACCAAGATATTACTACTAAGTACATCATAAAAGTACCAAAGAATTCACACCACAAATTGGAGTCCATCTTAAAACCTTTCAATTCAAGATGATAAATATACATTTACAAGACTGTGTATTTTAGACATTCTACATGTCATTCAGAATTAATATCTTAAAAGAACATCACTTTTCTTTTCCAATACAACTCACGAATGATTTGAAACTCTTTACATAAGATCCATAATTAAATAAGCCAATGCATCATAAAATTGCTTGCCTTCTTTTATCACTTACGATGTCCATCTGCAAAAATTTCTAGCACGGGTCAGTTCAATGAATTGAGCATGATAAGCACTAAGCATTGAAGTTAAGTGAATTCCCCTAATTTTTCCATTAAAACAACTCTGCTTTACTGAAATAATTAATATATCGTACAAATAAACATAAGTAATAACAACCATAAAAGAAGTACAGTTAAAGAGTCTGAATTCACTTTTAAGAAATGAGCATAATATAATCCACAACATCTGCATTATATCATAAGGTTTAATTGATCATATCAGTTACTTTAAAACAATCAATAGGTCTTATCATTCAATTGTTTCATAGTTCTGTAAGAATAAAAATACACATTTATCTTTACTAAGTAGTAAAGGAGTTATATATAGCATAGCTCATATTAGGATGATTCATCCTACAAAATAATCAAAGAAGAAGAATCAATACATATTATTCCCCATACACTAATCATATAAAGAAAAAAACAAGTTTAGAACTCACCTCACTGCTTCAGATCAAGGATAAAAATATAAGGATTCAATAATAAAGAGACAATATATAAACAAGAATCCCAAATCAATCCAAGGAGTAATAGAAAATCAAAACAGTCTAACCATAAGTCTTACTAGCTTGTACACAATAGAAAATAGAATTCATAGCTCTAAATCTAGACGTTCCACAAATTAATGCTAGACTCATACAGAATTAATATCCTATCTAGTCCATCTAAGAAGGGTTCATAATAAGATAGATTGCAAAACGAGACAAACTACCAATATCAATCCAAATGGAGTATGACTCAATCAAGAAAAAATGTTGGTCTAAGCATGTTATTATTTTCTTTCCAACATACCAACTTAGCTACTCTCCTTCCACATCATTATAACCAATGACTTATACAAAGTAGACCAAACAATCCACAAAAAATTTCCATCTCAGAAGAGAATCAAATACCGAGAAGTTTAATGAAATGAACTTATCCAAAAAATAGTAAAAAGGGATCTTAATTAGAAAGGGTCCAATCAATAATTCATTTCATTTATACTATCAAATGAATTCCCATTTCTATTTCAAACTTAGAAGATCTTTAACTAGGTCCCAAGAGAGAACACAAAACCAAACACATAGTTAGAAGAAATCAAACTTCTAGTTTACCTTAAAAATCTTTACCAATTGGTTTATCTATTCCCATTCATTAAAACACAAGTTCAAATTCAAATCTCATAATGAATTTAACAGTACATTCCCAAAAAAATATACTCTCTGCAAGAGAACATGTTCCTTTCTCTTTAAAATACCCAGAGATTCCTTCAATGATTCCAACTAAGTATAAAAAAGTCCAAAACAGTAAGCTAAACAAGTTCAGAAGTACTCACGAACTTAAAAGAATTGAAATCCCATTTACAAGGCTTTGAGAGCTCAATACAAAAGAATAAGTAGTTCTTAATCAAATTAAGAACAAACCATAAAACATAGATAATATAACCTTCCATACAAGATCCTATGTTCGAGAGTGTTCATATTCTTCTTTCCATAAAACCCAAAAATCAATTAAAGGATCTGAAGAGAGTAAGAAAACACAATAATGTTTAAGTTAAGAGATGTACCAATCTTACCTTTAACATGACTGAAACAGAATCACAACAAATACTCTCAAGTTCCATCTAAAAAGATTGCTACAGAGAAGGTGTTCATTTCAAACATCTATTACAAAAGGAGAATGCATATTGTATTTTCATAAACCTCTAAAAATGTTAACGAATGTTACAAACAAACTATATATCAACAAAACCCATAAAAAGATATAGTTCTAGTCCATTAATCCTTTAAACAAAATATTCAAGATTTAAAAAAGACGTGGAATTTCTCAGAGAAGAGGAGGGGTGAATATCCTCCAAACTTACATGCCCTTACCAGTTTAAGAACATTATATAGTCTAAAAGACAGAAGTACTTCGACCATTCCCACTTAAGAAGCCACACAGATAAGATCTCAAAAGATATTACCAAAACAACTAAAACCAAAACTAATCTCACAAGTCTCTTTCGAGCAGACAGTCCCCAAAACGAGTTTAAATCCTTTTCAAATCCTTGAATATGAGTAAAACTATAGCTCAGATTAAAAGTACAAAACCAAACAAATCAACTCGACTTCAAGTTTAGAATACGCAAGTACTGAATACGAGTACAGTTTCAAACATGAAGCTTGAAACAAAAGTTAAGAACTACACAAGGATCTAATACATGCTCATAATAAACATGAAGCTCTAATACAATCTCATAAAAAACTCGAAGCCCAATACAAGTTCAAATGAAACACAAGTCTCCAATAAAGGTTTAGAACCATATAAAGCAATGAATGCCAGTTCAGAACAAAACTAGCCTCGAATACAAGTTTCATAATGAAATTCAGAGCTTCAAATATAAGTTTCACATGCATATCACCATTAAACTTGCATAGAGAAAGTTTCCAAAAACTACATTACTTTGCAATGGATTTACATCCCAAAAATCACAGAGATTCATAAAAACATGAAATTAATTAACAAGAAAATCATGCAAACATTCATCTCATGAGAGCAGAGTTTTTTTAATGAATCACTTAGAAGAAATCAAGAAATATTAATGGGTAGAGCCTATCATGCCTGATAGTGCCTCTGCCAATTCGAAGGAGACTTCTAGCCAAGATTCCCACTCTTTTCATTCTCTAAGAAATATCAAAAACCAAAAAAAAATTCTTCCAATGCCTCATATACATTCCCATGATCAAAAATAGACCAGAGCAACCAAAAATATCCACAAAGTATAAGTTGAACTGCTGGTTAAAAGAATTAAATAGCTCCATGAGAGAAAAATTTTCAAGACATGCAAGACCAAAAAACCTCCCAAAAATTCACCTCCCTTGTTTCCAATACGGTTCGCACACAAAAAACGAGGTCCATTAATGTCATTACTCCCAAATATCCCCCTTATCTCTCCTTCCCACCGCCTCCCAAAACTGGCGAATACCATTTCCAATTAGACTTACGTTTCCATCTTTAGTGAATCCTCCACATAAGCCTCCACTAAAGTTAATTAGCCTTTTCCAAAACTAGCAGTACCTCCATACATTAAACCCAATAAAATCACTTAAATTCCATTGGAACCGTCGCCTTAGTGCCATGTGACCCTTAGGTTCCTTTTTTAATAGTTTAGGCTAGATTTCCCAAAACTTAGGTTCATCTAACAATAAATTACCTTAGGTCTTAAAACATTTCCATAGGTAATTTCCACCTTAGGTTAGATTAAATTCACAACCATTAGTATTAGGCATTACGTTAAAATAGTCTAGTATCACCTTAGCAATTTTCTCCCTTATTCATTTAGCACAAGATCTTAGGTTAGGACCATCCAAATGAAATAGAATAAGAAGCTTAGGTTAGATTATAACCCAATTAAGTAGACATAGCTAGGAAGTAGGTGCTCTTACCTAGTTTAGGATACCATTAGGATAATCCTTTAGTTTTAGGATTTTGATCTCCTTCATAGTCATGAAGCAGACTATATTTTTTTACACCATTAATGTCCTACAGAGATCAATCCCAAAGACCCAAGCACCAAATAACAACCAAATGAAGGCATGTTCACACAAGACCAAAGAATTTGTAACATACAAAAATCATTCTGCTATGTCTCTCAAACTAATGAATGTAAATTTACCATTCAATCTATTAAGAATATTTAAAACATTCCTTAGATCTCTGAAATTGATCCAAGGATGTGTCAGTAAAAGAGATAAGTTTGTAACTCTCTAAATCAGATTGCACCTTATCAATAAGAAGTGAAAATGGATTCTTACAAGCCATATTGTAGTGCCCACATTCTTATAGCTTCAGTTATCTATTGATTTCCTTCTTCATAGACATGTTTGGACAGGGATTTGATATATGTTGGACAATATGTTATGATTTTTAACCTTCTTGGACATGGATGCATATTTGGGTGCATAGCACCAATTTGACTCTATTAGCATGTTGTTAGTTTTTATTTAATGTTGTGGACATTAGTTTATGATGATGTTGTTTAGACCTAATTAAGATATGTTAAATGTTTAGTTTAGCCGCATGTTGGATTAGATGGATGTATGTCACTTTTATTTATCTTTATGGCTAATTCATGGGATATTGTGTGTAATTATGCATGTTGTCACATTTTTTATTCCAAGATGATGATGTGTTAGCATAGACTTCATTCAGCACTTATTTATAATGAATTTACATTGTATCAGACATGTGCATTTAATGTGTGCAATGAGTGTGCAAGTGACAGGTCATAGGAGAACGTGGGATTCAAACCAGCTACACAATTTTACATAAGCAACCCACGGGGCTAAGTCCTAGCCGTGTTTATTTTGTGAGGCCCTAGTATTAGATTTTATTGTTTTAGGCACCATGAGTGACCCTCCTTTGTAATGTAATATGTCTTGTAATATTAATCTTGTTTAGGGTGTTTAGTTGTGTTGTAAACTTGTTTTGGGGAATTAATGGCCCCACTTACATTAAGTTTTGAGTTTGTATAATGATGTAATTAATCAAAAGGGATAAGGGTCATATATGAGCCCTCGGGAGGGCCCCACACCCTCTACCCTTGTTTCTAAATATGTCAAACCCTTAATTGAATTATTTTAGGAATTTTTAGTGACACCTTTTTAGTTTGGGAGTTCACTTAGCATAAAAGGAGTTTCCCTCCCATTTTTTCTCCCATTGGTCACATCCCTGTAAGGGGGATGGATATGTGTGTTTTGTTAAAAGTTGCACAAGTTTGTTTTCTTTATCATTTTGGGTAATTTTGGAGAAGAGGGTTAAAAGCTATTTTATCCTTTCTCTCTTTTATCTTGGGAATCTTTGACCTTGAGGGAAGAGAGGGGTGACCCATGTCACTCCCTCATTTGTGAGGATTTTTTTGGCACCTCTTAAAATTCTCCCTCATGGGGAAAGAAGAGGACTTTTTTTATGGAGCTTTTGCTTGGAGGCTTGTGGATTTTGGAGCTAGAGTTTGCTTGGGTCAAGAAATGGAAAAGTTAGAAGTTGGAGATCTTTTGGAGGTAGGTTCCTTGAGATCATTTGTGTGTTTTATATCATGTTAGATATTATTCTTGTTTATTTAAAATGTATGTTGTTGAATGTGGATTTTATTTGTTGTTTACTTTATTTTTCTCCATCCATCATATGGCATGATGGATTTTTGGAGTTTGTGGGGGAAGAGAGAGGGATTTTTCCCTCTCAATCCTCATGGCTTGATGGGAAAGTCATGTAGGATTTTTATTCTCCCCTCAAACGATTTGAGGTGGGGAAGGTGGTTCATATGGTTTGAACCCCTTCCCCATTCTTGTAGAGGACACCCTTTTTGGTTTGAAAATCCTCCCAAGAAGGATTTTGGTGAATGGATAGAGAAATAAGGAGGGTTTTATGGCTTTGGAGGAATAAGGAGGTTATGGAGTTCATTGTTTTTATGTAACCAAAATTGACTACACTTTTGGAATTCAAAGATTTTTTTTCTTCTCTTCCTCACTTAGAGGTAGAACATGGTTTCTCTTTTTTTCATCTTTGCGAAATTGGTGTCTTGTTTTAATATTTGTCTTGTCTTTCTGTGAATGTAATGTTGGTTGTTCTCCCTTACTCTTGTGCAAAGTTGTGGATAGCAGTTGTCTTTCCAATGGGCTTGGGGGAGGCTATCATACCTTCCAACCTTGGAAAGGCATGTAATGATGCATAAGGTTGGGTGGTTAAACAATCTCTTTCTCCTTGTGTTGATGGCTATGTGGAGAACAAGACTTGGAGCCAAAATCTTGAAGATGGTTGGAACTTATCTTTGGTGTTTATGACATTTCCTTTCCCAATTTTGGGAGTGTTCAACTACTTGTTATCATGTAAATATGGATATGCCAAGGGACCTAATTCTGGTAATCTCCCTATGTTGGGATATGGATGGGTTTTGAATAACTAGTGTTGTATTAGTTTTGTGTACTTACTCCTTATTGAGTTGAATCTTCGTTGGTATTATTTTTGCATGATAGTGGCTTTGTTGTGTATTTGATCAACTCCTTAAGAAAGAATCTTGTGTATTGATAGGTTATGTATTTTAGAAATACGTTGGAATTGTGAAATTAAGTTCCTTGTAAAAGAAATATTGTAAAATAGATGGTTCATTTCAAATGAAATCTTGAAATTGGATATTCCTTTAAAATGGATTTGTTTTAGCTCTACTTTGGAAAGAGAGTTTTTTAATATATATATATATTCTATTTACAAAATAAAAATATGGTGATGTTACTAGCACAAAAATAAAACGTGATTTCTTCCTTGTTAAAATATTTCTCTTTTAAAAATCTGCAATATTTATTTAGTTATTGCATTTGAAGGAAAGTTAGTGATACATGGAGATGATGATTTATTTTAAGAAGCTATATCATTATCCTTAAAATAGATATTTACTTGCTTAAGTTGGTAATATTATACAATGAATTAACTTCATTTTTTTGTTATCCTTGAGATATGTTTACTTCTTGTAAAATGCTATAACATGTTTACATGTAATATAAACACCAATCTTGAAATGCATGTCCCCTTATTCTTTTTGAAATTTAGTGATTATAATACAACTACATTTTTACTCATACAAGGAGAATCATTGTTCAATGCTGTGAATGTTTTATTGCAATGATTGATATATATTATATCACTAAATTTATTTTTACAGCCATAGTATAGAGATGTCAAAATTTACATAACTATGGTTTAACTATATAACTTACCAGGGGTAAGTTGGGTTGTGTTAATTTTTTTGAAATAAAATGTATTTTATACATTTATATACTATTTCCATTTTTTTTTTATATATATATAAACAAAAATATAACAAAAAAAATACAGTGAAGGAGAGGTGTTGAGCCCTCCCCCATCCCCTGTGCCTCTCCCTTGAGCCACGTACAGAACCGCCACCACTGCTCACACCCCCATCGCCGCCATTGTTCCCCCTCACATTGTCCAATGAACCCCCACCTCTCCACGCCTCTACGCAGTCCCCTTCATTGTCCTCCCTGCACCACCGTTTCCGTTGTTGTCCCCACACGACCACTATCACTACCGCCACCCACTACCCAGCACTGCGACCTCTTCCGCGGCATAGGACTTCCTCCCTCCCCACGCCACCTCCCACTTGTGTGAAACCCTCACCTTCTATGATGTCCCCTCCCTCTACCGCTGCCACTCTCCAAATTCACGTCCACACATAGCCTTAAAACATTTACATTTCAATAATGAGTTGATATAGTTTGCATAAACAAAGATCATGAATATTAGATGCATTCAAAACAAGAATAAAGCTCCACAATTCCTCAACCTACAAAAAACGAAACCAGAAAAAAAAGAAGAGAAAATGATATGGAAGAGAAAAGATAAATATGATTAAGGAAACTTTAGGGTAAATTTGAAATCAAGGGCCAAGATTAAATTCGATCCAAGGGCCCATAGTCAACCCTACACATTTTAAGTCATGGAAAATTTATGGGTATGGGAGGGAAAATTATAAAGGAGTGTGGCAAATTAATAAATAAAAGGGGGAAAATATTAAACTTAAAGGGATGTGTGTATTTATTTTTGTGACCATAGTAAGCTAAATAGAATAAACAATTAATAAATTAAATCATTAATGAGAAAGGGTTCAAAGGGACTAAATTTAATTAATCATTTTAAAAATAAATTTACCCCAAAATTTTTAGTCATTCTTGGTGTGTTTTTCTTTGGTGTCTCGAGGTGGGGCATTACACATATCATTTCCATCCAAGATTAGAAATGATTTAGCCATAACAAGCATGATTTTCAACAATCAAGAAAATCACATGCCAACACTTGTAATGCAAAAGAGAAATATAACAGTTTTTTAGAGGTGTTACAGGTGTGCTCAGATGTTGAAACTTACTCCATCCTTTACCCATTTGTACCAGTTCTCCCTCCTCATGAATATAGTATCCCTAACGTACAAGTAAGGACTTCTAGAGACAACATAAAATGAATCAAGTGGAATGATATCAGCCTCTAAAACATCTATGCATTAGTAATTTATCTCAAACTAAAAATTACAATTCCTTATAACCTATATTTCTACACCCTTCTTCACCCATCACAATGAGTATGGACATGGATGCTTGTAAGTTTCTAGACCAATATATTTTACAACCATATCACAAATCAAAATTGACTTAGACCCAAGATCTACTAAAGCATTTACCTTAGTATTCTTGAGTCGGATTATGATTTGAAATATCTTACTCATCTCTTCTTCTTCTTTTCCCACGTAAATATTTCTGGTCGTGCATCCCAGCCTCTCGTCTACATACAAATCATCCTTAGTATCCACTTCTTATTTTGTTTTAAAAATGGTCATGGATTTCTTGGAATCCTTGGTTTGGTGCTTTGGGTGAAATTATGGATTCAACTTCCAACATGTGGCGTCAATATGTCCATTTATATAACAATTCTTATAGAAATTCTTAGGATATTTACAAGTATAAAAAGTAGTGACAACCTGTTTACCTTTCCATTTACCTTTGTAACTTTTTGATCCTTTTTTATTTTTTTGTTGCTTTGTTGACTGGTCTTCCTTTGGATCTACTTCTCCTTGCTTCCTCTCATCATAAATATAGTATGCTTGCATGCAATCTTCGTTGAGATCCTTGGGCTTCGTGGGGATTACCTTCCTCTAAAGGTGAGTGTGAATTTGTCCCAAATATTTGGTCAAAATGTCCTCATCCTCCAATTCCATATTAAGCAACATGGCTTGTCAATGAAAATTTGTAGTATAGTCCTAAATGTTTTAACCACTACCCTACCTAAAGTACTACCACTTAATCATCTGGTCAATCTTATGGCCAATAGGATAGAAATTATCTCTAAGAAAATCTTTAAAACCCTTCCAAGTACTTACAATAGGACATTTATTTTTTTCACAAGTGGATAGATGGGTTTCCCACAAAACAAGAGCATGACCTTCAATTTTGAGATGTTCAAAGATGATCCTTTTTGCCTTAGTGACATTATGCACTATAAAATACACTTCCAACTATTTTATTCATTTATCCAATAATTATGCATCTACTTTTCCTTCAAAATTATTTATGTCAAATTTAAAAGGAGTATGAATAGATTTTACGTTCTCGCTTATAGTGTTAGCATCTTCTTCACGCCCTTCTAAATTTTTCTCATTGTGGCTCCTTTCGATACCAGTTTTTTTGGCCAATGTTCGAACAACTTAGTCCATGGATTATTTATTAACTGAAGCCATATTTTGTAGATCTGAAATTTCTTTTTTTTTTCTATACAACCTATCAACCATGGTCTCTAGCATCTTCACTCTACAGATCAAGTTCTCTTTCTCCATTTAATCTCAAATCCTTTGTTTCCACTTCTTTGTATAAATATCTGGTTTTCAAGGTAACGATTCTTCACCTTAGGACCTTGTCAATGTCATACAAATAAATAGAATGAATTGATTACCATAGTCATGGATATATAATCATCTCTGATACCAAAATGATCCGTAAACTTCTACTTTGGAAATTCACAAAATTACAATAATTTTCTGCTCTACTTTCTCCTTGTAAAATGACAAATTTGATGAATATTATAGCTTTAGTGACTGATTATCTAGTTCTTAGAATTGAATTAAAGAGAGTTCAAACAAAATTCAAACACACAACACAAGAATTTTATCTTGGAAAACCCTGATTTGAGGGAAAACCAATGAGGAAGGGAAACTGCTCTTTCTTCCCACTTGTATTTTCCAATAATCTAATTTTACAAATTACAATAAGTATGAAAAAAAGAAATAATATAAAAATTCTCTCCAATTACTTTCTTCCTCTATTTTCTTACACATTGCTCTTACAATTACACTATATCATTGAAAAATCTCTTCTAACTTACTCTTATATAATTAAAATTTGTTAATGATCTCTTTGGATATTCAAATGCCTAAATCCCTTGCTCCTTCATGCATTTATAGCCTTCCCATGTCCTCTCGTGCATTGAAGGATGTGAAGGGATGAAATAAAGGAAGAGATAAAGATAATTGGTTCAAATTCAAACCATTTGGGCTCCATTTTATTTTTCCACCAAAAGTGACAGGACCATCGCCCAGTACAAACCATGGACATAGGACTGTCACCCTATCTCAGTGATGATTATAGGATCATCTCTCTGCACAAATTGGAGATTCTGTCAAATTGCTAACAGAACCTCCTTTTCCTCATTTTTCTTTAGTTTTCCTTCTTGGTGCTGATAGATCTGATGGAATGGTGTTTTTTTCTGGATCCCTATGGATCAACCCTTGTTTAAGTTCTATAAGTAATGCATATGATATATTAGAGCCGATGTTTATAGAAAAATGAGTGACAAAAGTATCGGCTAGATGCATGAAAGATGTTAGTGAGTGGACAGGTAGGTCATAAAACCAACATATCACATAATCGTGAAGATATTGAGGAAATATCTTAGCTAGAAGAGTGTGATCATCCGTAAAATCTAGATAGGCCACATGGAATTCTCAGAGATGCTCTTATGGGTAACCATGCCCATTGAAAATTTGAATCTTGGGGGTGGATAAGTAAGGATGAAGTGAGTAAGAGGATATGGAAAGTGAGAATGGAGTGTGCATTAATATAGTGGAATCAAAATATGGAGACACATGAGAAGTACCCTATTGTAATTGAAAATTTTATGCTTAAAGGTCCTGATATATGGAGTTTAAATCTTAAGTACTGGCGGAATAAAATTGCCATGTGTGAGAATCAATGGGTGGAGTGAATTTTTTTTGGGAGTGGGATCAAAAATGGGGATGGTAGAAATGGGTGGAAGAGTGTAAGCATGTTTTTGAGTAGAAATGGAGGTGGAAATAGCAGGTGAAGTATTGAGCTCTTCAAATTTAGTGGCTTCCTCACGATCAACATATAAAAGTCATTCTAGGTCGTGAAGATGCTCAATGATATGATCATGAAGGTACTTAAGGTGGGATTTAGTGAGTTTTCTATAATATTGAGTCATTGTGATAAGAGGATAAGAGCCTGAAAGAGGAGGTGTATTCAAAGATCGAGTTCACTAAAATTATTAAGATAAATATGGAAATATATGCCGAATATGATTATTATTGTAGGAATAAATAAATGAATAATTAAGTACATAAATTAACCCACAAAAACTAAGTACTAAAATGTGAAACCCTAGTTGCAAAGAGGGTAAGGAGAGCCTTAGCTGATTTGTAGTGCATTATGGAATATACTGAAGTGCTAATTGACTTAATATAAATGGAGAAGCATCGTACAATGCCTCAAAAAAGTGTGTGAGAAGATGATCTTCCCGAACTTGGGTACCTCAAGAGGGATAGAGGCACCTTTGCATTCTGTAGACATAATTCTGGGCACCTATGTATGTGAAAATTCTTAGAAAAACTCCTCTGAATGGTCAAGTGGTATTCGTTTTTATTTTCCTTTGGTCACTATGAGGTCGCATAGTGACTGCCAAAGCCACTGGAAACATACAATGATTAAATGACCTGGTAAACCCTCAAATACTCTCAAATCCTAAAAAGGAAATATACATAATGACGGGTCAAACTATCCTCAGTTGTGACAATGGTAATGTTGGTGCTCAATTATAATATCACCCTTTTCGTTAAAATTTTTTAATCCACCTTGTTGGATGTACTTTCTATCTTCCTGTATGGATGCGTGAAATTTTTTCCTTCATTGAGGTGTCATTCTCATTCCTTTCCTATGGTCGTGGATCACACTGAGTCACGGTATTATTTACAGTTTTCTTTCAATGGAAAAAATTTTTGTAGTTTGGGTATGAATGATGGGGTTTCCATTTCATTTATTTTTTCCATAATCATGTATCCTTTGTAAATTTTGTCCTGGCATCCATGGATACATGGTCATCTCTAATTGGATGTGGCATGGTGGGTCTATTTGATGAACTTGTCACTTTTTTTATATTTGCAAATAGCATTAATTAGTCCCAGGGCCTGATGAATTCTAATTGGATATTTGAAACTATAAAGTGGCATGAGAAAAGTTTTACTTTAGCCCCAAGAGGTGTATACTTGTCATAAATCAAGTGGTTGTAGGAAGGAAGACCTTTTTATGTTTTTATACATTATGAAAAAATGTGTGAAAATATAAAATGAATGCTTAGGACCCGCAAAAAAAAACATGGCCATTGTTTATTATAAAAGTGGGGAAGTGGATTGTTGAGGAAATTTTGAAATTTTGGGTTTGTTTTGAAAAGGATTAAAGTTGTAAAAGTAAGTTATTACCCTGTTGAAAACCAGGTAAAGCCACGTGCTGATCTTGGATCAAAAGTAGATGGGTGGGGCAAAATGTCTACAAATACACAATATATTTAAGCATTACAAAATATGAAAGATACCCACAGGCCCGCTTCATCTAAAATATGTTCCATGTGGATGACTCAAATTCGAAGTTTCAAACAAGTAGAGTTAACGGATGTGATACAATGCATTTCATTTATATGCCATTAATATTCCTATGCAAACCAAGGGACTTAAGGGATATGACTGCATTCATCATTTATTGTTATTTTTATGGTCTCTTGTCATTTTTATCATTGACATGTAATTGGAATTATTGTGGAGCACAATTTAAAAACCTGAGAACTGTGAAAGATGTTATTTGTAAGGACCTCGAAAACCGAGGTCCAATTTTTTTTTTTTCTAACTCCCATTATTCCCGTTATTAAATTGATATGTTGATTTCACACATAATCAAATCATAAAATTATACAAACAAATCATATGTGCTAAACATATTGATAAAAATCAGCGTTGAGTCCAAAAGACATTTCATTATTTTCGATATCTCAGTACAATCTTATAAGTCACATGCAATGGCAAAGAGCCTCATAAGCTTATATAATATACTGATTATTCCAATAGTACATCAACTACAACTTATTCCATAATTGAAATATAAAAGTAACTAATTAAGATCTGAAATCAGCTTGATTCCCTTCAGATTCTTTCCTTTCCCTTATCTCCAGAATGGCCTGTATTTTCCACAAAGGGGTCAACTCAAACTGAACTGGCAAGGATTTCCATTTTCATATATGTAGTATTCTACAAATGAAAACGTATTCAGAATATACAGTCATGCATCAACATACTAATTCATTCATTACTATAATAATGATTTCAAAAAGCATGTATACATGCATGAACTAACCAAGATCAGAATATCTTTCAAGAGTGGTGTCCTAACCATCTTACATGAAAATGCATAAAACTTACCTCACATAAGGCTGATTACATAATGCATTTCATAATATCATTTCATGCCAAATCAAATCAGCATACCAACTATTTGAAGAAATGTCACATATAGGCTCCATGTAAAAAGGAGAAGGCATGATAAGCAATTGTCAAAGCTTCAACATGAACTTCACTTTACAATTCTTACAATGAACTTTATGCCAAATCAGATCAGCAACATAACATAATTTACAAGAGGAACAAAAGATCCTTTATACCCAAGAATACATGCTAACCATATGACAAAATGTCATATAATGAACTTCACATATATCCAAGGAATGCATACCAATTGTATGACAAAATTTCATGTCATGAACTTCACTTCACAAGCTCAGAATGAACAATATGCCAAATCAGATCAGCAACATAATGCATTTTCAACAAGCACAACAAATCCTTTTATACTCAAAGAATGCATGAGATCTGTATGACCAAATGTCATAATATAAACTTCCAATATAATCCAAGAATGCATTTCAGTAGCATGACAAAGTGTCATAAAAGAATTTCACATAAATTCCAATGAATCCAATCCAACAGCATAATAAAATGCCATGAAATAACTTCACATAAATTCAAACGAATTTGTTCCAGCAGTATAATAAAATGCCATAAAGATATTCACTTCAATTCCAACGAATTCATTTTAGCAGCAAACACTGCAGTAAATAGAACAACAATCAAAAGATTGCATAACAACTGTTTGACGTAATGCCACAACACATGATTCTTTAAATATTCTAGCCAAATGATTGCACACTAATCATTTGACAAAATGCAGCATATTAATAGCAAACACTGCAGCAAATAAACAATAATCAAAAGATTACATATCAACTGTTTGACGTAATGTCACAACACATGATTCTTTAAATATTCTATCCAAATGATTGCACACTAATCATTTGACAAAATTTCATAGTAAAACATTCTTTCAAATGCTATGCAAATGATTGCACATTAACCATTTGACAAAATGCAGCGTACTAACAGCAAACACTGCAGTAAAGAAAACAGCAATCTGACAGCAACTTGGAGCATAGAAATCACCCCAAAGCACTGTGTTTTGATAGCTAGTGTTACAGCTAAATAACACATCAAATATTAACTACACACAGTAAGGATTTACCCAAAACTCGGCATTATAACAGCCAACACTGCAGAAATGCAGCACTAATTTAATAAAAAAAACAGCACTTCCAGCAGCAAATAACCCAACTTATAACAGCTGAAGAAAATCAACGAATCAACAAAAATACAACATTCCAGCATTTAAAAATGCAGCCTAGAGACCAGTCCAAAACCCATAGTGAAAATGTCAAGAAATCTTCTCTCAACAACCAAATGAATAACCTCATGGATTCCATTTATCAAGTAAAGATAAAAAACGAGATCTTTGGCTCTCATACATGAGAGATCCAAAATATAAAATGCCCATATTAAAATAAACATATTTTCCAAATACCCATACAGGATTAACTCGAAAATATTAATACCCACAATAGATAATCCATATTTCTCATTACTCCAGAAGAGGAATAAACTGAATATGCATTTACTTGTAAAATATTGCATAGACAAAAACAAGAAACCCTTTCCTGAAATATTCGTGATGAAGAAGACCAAAAACCCTTTGTGATTTCCTCTTTCCTTCTCTATTTTTCTTCCTCCAGCTTCTTAGCTCCACACCACACAAAATAAACTCCAAAACCTTATTTATTTTTATAGAAAATTTCTTCCCAACATTGCTGCAATAAATAATGGAAAGATCCCCAAAATACAGGCCCAAAATCAGCTCCAAATGGCCGTAAAACTTCCATGAAATCCTCCAGATTTTTTTTGACATGGTCTCTCCTCTACTTCCTCCTCTCTTCACGACATGCTAAATGGTAAAAATCAAAACCTAACTCTCCTTTATTCCATGGATTCCAAAATCCATTTAAACATAATTAAACTTCAAAAATGCCTCCAATTAGCTTTTAGGCTAAATTTAATTTTATTTATTTATTTTAAATGAAACTATGTGCCACATTCCAAAAAGGAATAATTAACACATAAGTTAATGCCAAAATAACTCATAAGTTGAATTCCACAAAATATCATTCCAATTAAGCCTTATTAAAAATATTGAGTTCCAAAAGTCGGGATGTTACATCCTCCCCCCCTTAACAAGGGTAATGTCCCGATTACCAAGACTTAAAAAGAAATGGAAAGTTCTTTCTTACATACTCTGCATCTTCCCAAGTGGCACTTCTTTCACTTAGGCTGTCCCATTGGACCAAAACTTGTTGGATATCTCTATTCCGCAACTTAATGCTTCGCTGTGATAATATCCTTACCGGCTCAAGCTGAAAATTTAGCTTATCATCTACTTGCAAGTTCTGCCAGGTTAGCACATGTGATGGATCATGCACATATTTTCTCAAAAGTGAGACATGAAATACATCATGAATTTTAGAAAGTGAAGGAGGTAATGCTAGCCTGTAGGCTACAACACTAATTTTCTCTAAAATTTCAAATGGACCAACAAATCTGGGTGCAAGTTTAGATGCCTTTCCAAACTTAATTGAACTTTTATGAGGTTTCACCCTCAAAAACACTTTTTCACCCACCTGAAATTCTTTTTCAGTCCTTTTCTTATCAGCATAACTCTTTTGTCTATCACTTGCAACCTTTAATTTTTGTCTTATAACAATCATTTGTTGATCGTATTCTTTTAAAACATCAGGACCTGTGGTTACCCGATTTTCAAGGCCTTCCCACCCCAAGGGTGTTCTACATTTCCTGCCATATAAAGCTTCAAAAGGAGCCATTTGCAAAGAAGTATGATAAGTATTATTATAAGCAAATTCAACTAAGTGCAGAAAATCTTCCCACTTGTTTTGCTGGTCCATAACATACATTCTTAGCATGTCTTCTAATACCTGATTTACTCTTTCAGTTTGCCCATCTGTTTTAGGATGATAAGAAGAACTAAAATGCAGCTTTGTGCCAAAAGCAGCTGCCAGAGTTTTCCAAAACTGAGATGTAAACAAAGTATCTCTATCAGTAATAATCAGTTCAGGAACTCCATGTAATCTTACAACTTCCTTCACAAATCTATCAACAAGTACAGGTGCATCATCTGTTAGATTACCAGGAATAAAATGAGAAACCTTTGTTAGCTTGTCAACAACAACTAAGATAGTATCATGCCTCTTTTTAGATTTTGGCAAACCAGAAATAAAATCCATAGTTATAGTTGCCCATTTGTCTTTTGGAACATCATGGGGAAAAAGCTTACCACCGGGATGGCAATGATCAACTTTCACCTTTTGGCATTCTAAACATTTAGAAACAAATATAGCCACATCCTTTTTCATACCAGGCCAAAAATAAAATTGTTTCAATTCATGAGTCATTTTAGTGACCCCGGGATGTGCAAAATGAGGAGCTTGATGCACTTCTTGCATCAGAACAGTTCTGAAATTTCCTTCAAAAGGTACGTAAATTCTACCTTGGAACCTTAGAAGACCATCTAAGTCCAAGGAGTACCCAGCATACTTGTTATCCGCTATTTCTTGCAACATATTTTCAGTCATTTCCTGACAGAAAGTATCTATTTTCTGCTGTTGTAATAGCTGATCCTTTAGCAAAAATTTAATTCTAGAAACAACAGCAAAGTGGACTCTACGGCTGAGTGCATCAGCTACTCGATTCTCTTTACCTTTGACATACTTTATGTCCATATCATAGTCACTAATCAATTCCAGCCATCTCCTTTGTCGGGCATTCAAGTTGTCTTGAGTAAACAGATGCTCCAGACTTTTATGATCTGTTCTAAGTTTGAATGGCTTACCCAACAAGAAATGTCTCCATTTCTTAAGAGCATGAACTACTGCAGCCAACTCTAAGTCATGTGGGGGATAGTTCATTTCATTAGGCTTTAATTTTCGTGACTCATAAGCCACTACCTTTCCTTCTTGAGTTATTACACCCCCTAAACCATCTAGGGATGCATCAGTCCAGACCTCAAAAGGGCTGTTTGGATCTGGAACCAGCAAGATAGGTGCTGTAGTGAGAGCATGTTTCAACTTTAAAAAGGATTCCTCACACCTAGCAGTCCATTCAAAACGTTTACCCTTTCACTGTAGCGATGTGATAGGATGGGCTATTCATGAAAATTCATTCACGAACCTTCTATAGTACCCAGCCAAACCCATGAAACTTCAGACTTCTGTCACATTTTTAGGAGCTGGCCATTCTTCAATAGCTTTAATCTTGGATGGATCCACAGAAATACCATCCTTAGAAATGATATGTCCTAAGTAGTGCACTTTATCTTTATAAAATTCACACTTAGACAGTTTTGCATATAATTTGTGGTCCCTAAGTCTTTGCAGAACCATTCTTAAATGTTTCTCATGTTCTTTCTCATCTATAGAATAAATTAAAATGTCATCCAGGAAGACTAATACAAACTTATCCAGAAAATCTCTGAAAACACTATTCATTAGGTTCATAAAAGCAGCCGGTGCATTGGTCAAACCAAAAGGCATAACCGTGAATTCATAGTGTCCATATCTTGTACGGAAAGCTGTTTTATGCAAATCTTCCTCTTTGATTCTAAGTTGATGGTAACCAGACCTTAAGTCAATCTTAGAAAATACAGCTGCCCCTTTCATTTGATCAAATAAATCATCTATCCTGGGAAGTGGATATTTATTCTTAATGGTAACCTTGTTGAGCATGCGGTAGTCAATACACAACCTTAATGTACCATCTTTCTTTTTAACAAAGACCACTGGTGCTCCCCAAGGGGACACACTTGGCCTAATCATTCCTTGCTCAAGAAGTTCTTGCAGTTGGACTTTTAGCTCTTGTAAGTCCACAATATTCATTCGGTAAGGTGCTTTAGAGGCAGGGGCTGAACCTGGCATGATATCTATTGAAAAATCAAACTCTCTTTTTGGGGGCAGACCTGGCAATTCCTTGGGAAAAACATCTCTAAAATCATTTAATACTGGATAATCATGAAAACTAGGTTCCTTCACCTCAGAAGACTCTTCCATGTGTAAGGAAAATAAGAGACATCCCTTACGGACTGCTCTTTTCAACTGTAAGGCAGAAAGAGTGGGTAAAAACTTGTTGTTTTTTATACCAAACAGAACTTGTTCAAAGCCAAAATCATCAAAACAATGTATTCTTTTGTCAAAACAATCAATCTGAGCTTTATGGTCTTGCAACCAATCCATGCCGATAATCATATCATAAGATCCCAATGGAACAACATGCAGATTTAATCTAGTTTTAAACATCCCTAGATCAACTTCTATTTGATCTAAATATTCAGAAATCTGCACTTTTTTACCCGTCCCAAATTCTACTTGCCATTTTTCTTTCATAAGAACAGTTTTCAGATTTAGCTTTTGCACTATTCTAGGAGACACAAAGCAATCAGATGCTCCAGAATCAAATAGAACAGAAATTTCAGCATCAAAGATTTTACCTCTAGTCTCAATAGGGGTTGCTTGGTGCTCAGCCTTGCGGTTATCTACCGCTGCGTAGACCTGGTGGCTTGTTGTCTTGCTTGCAAGGAATTCTGGGCAATCTCTTTGGTAATGGTTCTTACCACAGGTCCAACAACCTTGTTGAGGTTCATTGTTTGCCACTGGAACCTTGTTGGCTCCTGTAGCAGGTGTGTATCTATTGCCACCAGCCTGCTGATTATTTTGTTGTTGTTTAATGGGAGGCCTTGGCCCTCCCCGGTTATTATTTCCATGAAACTTTCCATTGTTCTTATTGCCATTAAAAGCAGTCCTTTTGAAATCTGGTTTCCGGTAAGGTCCAGAAGAGGAAATAACAGTCTTCTTACTGTTTGTTGCCTTCTCTTTCATTTCCTGGCGGTATTTTAATCGAGATTGCTCTTTTTCTTCCGCCCTGTAGGCTGCACTAACTACTTGTGCAAGACTCTTAGGGTTGACCATATTTACATCTTGCCGGATAACCTCTCTCAAACCCAGTTTGAACTTGGTTACCTTAGATTCTTCATCCTTCATATAGTCCACATGACGGATCAGATCTAAAAACTGAGCTTCATACTCAGCTACAGTCATGTTATTTTGTTTCAAACTATGAAACTCAGTTTGCTTCCTTTCTCGGTGATTAGCTGAGACATATCTAGTTCGGAATTTCTTCTCAAATTTTTCCCAAGTAATGGTAGAATCCACATAACCCTTAACTTGCTTCAAATGAGCCCACCATAGGACAACATGCTCTTCAAGGTGGTAAACTGCAATACGGGCCTTAGTATTGGAGTTGCAATCATGCAGCCCAAAGTATTGTTGTAAGTTAAACAACCAAGCCTCAGCTTTATCACCCGAGTCAGTGGATAACCCTTTGAATCTAGGAATAGGCACTTTCTTCAATTCCTTGAGGAAGGGATCTATTACTCTATTCCCTATGGGTAAATCTTCATGAGCATGCAGCTGGTTATTCAAGTCTCCCAGGTTTACCTCATGTTGGTCATGTCTTACATGATTACCCCCTAGGCCATTATTTTGCTCTAGGTTCCTCTCGTGAGCTGTCAATCTATCTTGCAAAGTGTTGACAGTCCTGAGAATTTCATTTAGGACTTCTTCAGTGGGGTTGAGGACAGGGTTGATGTTTCCACCAACTCCTCTACCTGTACCTCTTCCAGCTCCTCCCCTTTGGCCACCACGACCTTGGTTTGGATTATTCACACCACCACTGCTCTGAGTTCTTACCATTGTTCCTGGTAAGTACAAAGAGAAGTATTAGATAACATTCCCAGAGGCCTAAGTGTTATACAACCTCAGCTCTGATACCAAGTGTAAGGACCTCGAGAACCGAGGTCCAATTTTTTTTTTTCTAACTCCCATTATTCCCGTTATTAAATTGATATGTTGATTTCTCACATAATCAAATCATAAAATTATACAAACAAATCATATGTGCTAAACATATTGATAAAAATCAGCGTTGAGTCCAAAGGACATTTCATTATTTTCGATATCTCAGTACAATCTTATAAGTCACATGCAATGGCAAAGAGCCTCATAAGCTTATATAATATACTGATTATTCCAATAGTACATCAAGTACAATTTATTCCATAACTGAAATATAAAAGTAACTAATCAAGATCTGAAATCAGCTTGAATCCCTTCAGATTCTTTCCTTTCCCTTATCTCCAGAATGGCCTGTATTTTCCACAAAGGGGTCAGCTCAAACTGAACTGGCAAGGATTTCCATTTTCATATATGTAGTATTCTACAAATGAAAACGTATTCAGAATATACAGTCATGCATCAGCATACTAATTCATTCATTATTATAATAATGATTTCAAAAAGCATGTATGCATGCACGAACTAACCAAGTTCAGAATATCTTTCAAGAGTGGTGTCTTAACCATCTTACATGAAAATGCATAAAACTTACCTCACGTAAGGCTGATTACATAATGCATTTCATAATATTATTTCATGCCAAATCAAGTCAGCATACCAACTGTTTGAAGAAATGTCACATATAGGCTCCATGTAAAAAAAAGGAGAAGGCATGATAAGCAATTGTCAAAGCTTCAACATGAACTTCACTTTACAATTCTTATAATGAACTTTATGCCAAATCAGATCAGCAACATGACATAATTTCCAAGAGGAACAAAATATCCTTTATACCCAAGAATGCATGCCAACCATATGACAAAATGTCATATAATGAACTTCACATATATCCAAGGAATGCATACCAATTGTATGACAAAATTTCATGTCATGAACTTCACTTCACAAGCTCAGAATGAACAATATGCCAAATCAGATCAGCAACATAATGCATTTTCAACAAGCACAACAAATCCTTTTATACTCAAAGAATGCATGAGATCCATATGACCAAATGTCATAATATAAACTTCCAATATAATCCAAGAATGCATTTCAGCAGCATGACAAAGTGTCATAAAAGAATTTCACATAAATTCCAATGAATCCAATCCAACAGCATAATAAAATGCCATGAAATAACTTCACATAAATTCAAACGAATTTGTTCCAGCAGTATAATAAAATGCCATAAAGATATTCACTTCAATTCCAACGAATTCATTTTAGCAGCAAACACTGCAGCAAATAGAACAACAATCAAAAGATTGCATATCAACTGTTTGACGTAATGCCACAACACATGATTCTTTAAATATTCTAGCCAAATGATTGTACACTAATCATTTGACAAAATGCAGCGTATTAACAGCAAACACTGCAGCAAATAAACAACAATCAAAAGATTGCATATCAACTGTTTGACGTAATGCCACAACACATGATTCTTTAAATATTCTAGCCAAATGATTGTACACTAATCATTTGACAAAATGTCATAGTAAAACATTCTTTCAAATGCTATGCAAATGATTGCACATTAACCATTTGACAAAATGCAGCGTACTAACAGCAAACACTGCAGTAAAGAAAACAACAATCTGACAGCAACCTGGAGCATAGAAATCACCCCAAAGCACTGTGTTTTGACAGCTAGTGTTACAGCTAAATAACACATCAAATATTAACTACACACAGTAAGGAATTACCCAAAACTCGGCATTATAACAGCCAACACTGCAGCAAGAAATGCAGCACTAATTTAATAAAAAAAACAGCACTTCCAGCAGCAAATAACCCAACTTATAACAGCTGAAGCAAATCAACGAATCAGCAAAAATACAACATTCCAGCATTTAAAAATGCAGCCTAGAGACCAGTCCAAAACCCATAGCGAAAATGTCAAGAAATCTTCTCTCAACAACCAAATGAATAACCTCATGGATTCCATTTATCAAGTAAAGATAAAAAAACGAGATCTTTGGCTCTCATACATGAGAGATCCAAAATATAAAATGCCCATATTAAAATAAACATATTTTCCAAATACCCATACAGGATTAACTCGAAAATATTAATACCCACAATAGATAATCCATATTTCTCATTACCCAGAAGAGGAATAAACTGAATATGCATTTACTTGTAAAATATTGCATAGACAAAAACAAGAAACCCTTTCCTGAAATATTCGTGATGAAGAAGACCAAAAACCCTTTGTGATTTCCTCTTTCCTTCTCTATTTTTCTTCCTCCAGCTTCTTAGCTCCACACCACACAAAATAAACTCCAAAACCTTATTTATTTTTATAGAAAATTTCTCCCCAACATTGCTGCAATAAATAATGGAAAGATCCCCAAAATACAGGCCCAAAATCAGCTCCAAATGGCCGTAAAACTTCCATGAAATCCTCCAGATTTTTTTTGACATGGTCTCTCCTCTACTTCCTCCTCTCTTCACGGCATGCTAAATGGTAAAAATCAAAACCTAACTCTCCTTTATTCCATGGATTCCAAAATCCATTTAAACATAATTAAACTTCAAAAATGCCTCCAATTAGCTTTTAGGCTAAATTTAATTTTATTTATTTATTTTAAATGAAACTATGTGCCACATTCCAAAAAGGAATAATTAACACATAAGTTAATGCCAAAATAACTCATAAGTCGAATTCCACAAAATATCATTCCAATTAAGCCTTATTAAAAAATATTGAGTTCCAAAAGTCGGGATGTTTTAGAAAATATGTAAGAACTTCAAACTCCTATGTATCATGTCTGTTCCATTGGAAAACCAATTGAATTAAAATTAGGGTATTTGAAATGAAGACTATGCTATTTTCTTCTTTTGTTACGTCGAGGGTCACGAGTGACGTAGACAAGGTAACAAACATAGATTTTATGAGTGTCGACTTAAATGATTTTAATCAAAGATTAAATAGTTCTCATTTGAGTGAATCTTTAAAGGCAATTCGTGATAGCCATATAACCTTAACGGATGTCATCCCACCCTTTGTTTAGTGCCCATAACTAGTATGGTTTTGTGCCATGAATTATGACCATCAAAAGAGGGAAGTATTAGATGGTAGTGGGGATGCGGTGCTGACATTGACATCGAAAGCCATTAGAGTATTAATGAAATTACCTGTAATTAATGAACCAATTATTATTGGCATCAAACTAGCCTTGCAGGACTATGAAACAAAGAATAAGGATTCTGCCAAAATGATAAACACGCAATGGCTCCTTATAGAGAGGAAGGCATCAACTAAAATCCCCAAAAATTTTGTTACGGTAAAATTCGTTGAGGAGGTTGAGGATATCATTGTCATTTTGAGTCGAATGATAGGTTTGGAAACTACAAATGAGTTTAAAGAATGGATGAACACATTTATATGGATTATTCTTGAGAGAAAAAGAAATATTTGTTGGGCCACCTTTATTTCATATGCAATCCATGGTCATATGATTACTCTGGAAGTAAGGATTTAGATATGGGATACTACAGAGTTGGATTTCTATATGATGACACATCTGATTTATAATGTTGCAGTGCATAGACATTTTCTAGCATTTTCACCATGCACTGATTTTAAAAAGTTCCCAGTGCATGGAATTTTCCCTCAATTATAGTTAATCAACATGAGTGGAAATGTCAGATTGGTAAATGATGTTTTCTTTACACTAATTATTTGCTTGGTCAAACCTGAATGGGGAAAATACAGAATGTTCGAGCAAGCAAGGCTAGTGATTATGGAGTATGGGTGCTACTTCATTTAGTATAAGAAGTTTACTTATATTAGGGTTAGTGGTTTTAAGGGAAAACCTTTTAAATTGCCTAGGTATGTTAATGACAAGCTGTGTTTATGTGAATTGGTAAGGATTATGGTTCTTGTGCACAATTTAATTATTAGGAGGCACAAAATAAATGTCAAATTCTCTATTATAATTGGAAGGTATTCATGCCCTTCCATTATAAAGAATAGAATAATTGGAGAATCAATGAAGAATTTGGCCATGGAGACATTTGAGGCTAGAGCCAATTATGACATTCAGTGGCTATTTAACAATGTTATTAACACTTTTGAGCATGAGCCTCACTCTGAGGACTACTAGATAAACTGTATGGATAAAGAAGAAGTCCAGTTGAGGTATATTTAAATAATGACTTTATCACAAGTGGTATACTTGAAAATTTTACTCATTCCAGAGGGGGTTGTAGATGACTTACACAGAGTGAGTAAATTTTACATTGATCATAAGATACAAAGTCAACTTATAGCTCTCCAAAATTGGAATGAGTAGGATTTTGATGATCCCTACATGAGGATAACCGATGTCACGAGGAGAATGGTAAATTTCCTAGTTCAGATGAATATTGACTTGTCAGTACAAAATACAAGAGTCCTAAATCATTTTAGAAATTTGGGAAACTCCACCTTTGAAGGAGGGAGCTGATAAAATTGACCCATTAGGAGGAAAATCCCCTCTATTACCCTCCAAAATTCCTACTGATGGGCTTATTGATGAATGGACAATAGCTACTAGTGATACATGTACTTCCATGTTAGCCCTTAAGTAGAAAAGTGAAAAAATTCTTTTAAAGTCCATGGAAAATGCCCCTATTACTCTTGCAATACCACTCTAGAAAAAGGGAAAGAGTCTAGCATCACATGTCATTAGCTCAAATGTTGTCCCAAATACACATAATACTGAAAAGTTAATGAGTGCAACCATTTCAAGTGGTCAAATTCAGCCCAGACTGCACAAAGATTAAAAGAGAACACCACCAAAATTGAATCAATTTGAGCGGACACACAAGAAACCCCAAATTTTCCACTAGCCAATCCTGGTAAGGGTAGGTGCCCATACACCAAAGAAGGACAAAAAAAGGATTGGGTAATTCATCCCCCAAAAGTGGAAAAAAATGAAAACATCTAAAAGCAACAGGATACATCATTGCCAAATATGGGGAAATCAAGTCCCATGATCCCTTATTCATTCTTCATAGAAAAATAGGTGGAATGCACTTAGATATCAGCTCCCCAGGGTAATACTACAATTGATCCAGGGGACTGTTAGTTTCTTACCCCAGGTATGAGAATTCCTGAAGCTCTACTTGTAAAAGATATCAATCCACCACCAATTGAAACAATACATGAGGTTGTAAATGTAGAAAATGAGGTGATTGATATAAATGTTGATGAGGGATTATCCAAGCTAGATACACTTATATTATCTATTGAGGAACCCTTATTAACACCAGTGGTTAATATTTAAGCAAGTAAGGAATCCGAAATAGATCATCATGTACTAAAAACTAAAGTAAGAAATTAGGAAGTCAATTTGTCTTCCCCAAAATGAATGATTTTGGAAATGGACAAACTAAAGCTATTGGTGGAAAAGGGTGTTAGTACTAAGTTGGTGATATAAAGTTTTTTCCCATTCATGTTGAGTTTTATAAGAGTGATGACCTTCTTCATGAAGAAAAATCAACTTTTGAATAAAAACTAAAACTGGCACAGGATATAATTACTAATGAGGAAATTGTTATTGGTGGGGAATCAAAACTTTCATTGGGAAATGTGGATTCACTTCCAATAGAACAACTTGACATAACATTTTCTGAGGTATCATTAGGGCATTAAAGTATCTAGTATGGAAACTCAACCAGTTTTGGGAGTACAAGAATCCATTTCCCAAACTTTGACACAAAAGAGAGAAGGGGAAGAAACTCATGCCACCATGGTTTCAACTGGAGAAATAGTAAATGAGTTCCCTTTGAATTTTTATGTAGATCAAGTTAAGGATCATCAATCTTAAAAGCCAGATCAGGAAAGGAAGCATCCAAAGGAATTAATGAAACAAAGTGAAATTTACTTAGGGACAATTAGGATAAGTGGTCAAGAAAAAATAGAATTATTTTTTTAACAGGAATAAGAGGTGTCCAAGAAAATATTAGTTGTTCTTGAGAAACTCCAGCAAGAATCACAGGAAACAAAAGTTGGAACAGGTATGAAGAAGGGATGGATTACCAAATTATATTCAAATGAAGAAGTGGCCTTTCCTAGACAAACAATTGACCGTAATGCTTTGTCCTTTCCAAAAACAATGAGATCCCCGAAAATGGCCAAAACCATCACAAGGACTCTTACTGATTCATTGGGGGCAAGATCCCTAGAGATAGCAACTCCTTTCAAGGGTAAGACAAGAAAAGACATAACCAATGATAATTACATCATTTAGATTATTACCTTGGGAAAACCTTCAAGGGAATAACTAAAGCAAGGAGTATTTGAAGTACTGAATGTTCTTTTGCAAAAGGTGGATGACGATGGGATGACAAAGAAGCAACTTGCGGAACAAATTAAGACCTTGAGTTCATTTTTACAACACCTCACAGGACAAACTAGTCATGAAAAAGTAGGTACTTATGTGAATACCCCTAAGGGAATGGATTAAATAAATAACGCTATCAAGAATATCCAAATGGTGGATACTTGGGTTAAACAACTAAGTGAGAAAGGAAAGGAAGATATCATAGAAGCAAGGAAAAAATATGAGGACCTCAGAGGTCGATTAAATGAAATTTATGGAATAATGTAAGACTTTGAAAATGAAATTTTTTACTTGGAGGGAACTCTCCCAAATCTTGACCGCATAAACTGTATTAGTGAGGAGCTAGTTGTGCAAGAAGGAATCGTACCAATAGGATGTAAAGGGAGTCAATATGCCCTTGAAGAATTGAAAAAAATCAAGTTAGATACCTTAAATGGAATCAAGAAGAGGCTTGAAGTCAAAAGGAATATGGTTGATGATCTACTTGATGCCACTGATCAAATATTAGAAGACATGGTGGAAGACAAGTCCAAAAAGAGCTATGTGGCTTAAAACTTGATTTCTTACTCAATACCTTTGAAAAACATATCCAGATAGATGACTTCTCCCATGAAATTGTTAAAATTATGATGAATATTGAGAATAGGATTGAGGAATTGAAAGCCAAACCACTTGAATATAAGTAGAAAATGGCTAAATGTCAGGACTTAATATCAAGACAAACATTGATTTTCTAAGATCACCTTGGACCTGATGAGGATGAAGTAAATGAATTATTCTAGAGATATGATGATTATGTGGCAAGATTACCAAAAGAGAAAGATACAGAGGAAAAGTGTGAAGAGGACGAGGATTCTAGAAAAAAAGATGATGAACATGTTTAAGAAATTTCTTCCTCATTTTGTATTTTCTTTTCATACTCCATTGAACTGATATTACGAATTGATATTTCTGATACATTAAATGAAATTATCTCTTTGAAATTTTGTTGTTTCTTTTTTTTAATTGTAAGTTAAAAAGATGTAGTATTTCATAGTGTATTAGATTAAAATTTCGCATACACTTGAAATAAATATGTGAAATATTGACATCCTTGTATTGCTTGCAATATTGAACAAAAAACAAGATAGGGTTCTATAGGGGACCTTGCCCATGACAAAAAGAAATGTACATACACTAGAGATTGAAACAATGAAAGGAGAATAACACCTAAGAATTCTTTAGTCCTACTTCATAATTTCCCCTTAGCAAAGGAAGTTTATTCAAAAGTTTTTTCTTCCTCAGTACAAACTCATCTGAGTTTTATGTTGTTTGTATGAAGACAATTGACCCTGCCATGTCCCTAGAAATTCCCATGTCCATCAAAGACTCCAAATTAATCCTAGGGTGGCCCATAATTTCCTCAATTTAAATTCTCTTTGGTAGGATGATACCCAATCCAAGAGGTCTAGACCACATGAAAAGAATTTTGTTTTCCCCTTACCCTTTTGAAAGGTCAACTTTCTAGGATTACTTTGACGAGGGATTTTTGGAGTGATAAGAGGGGAAGATAATACATGTTGGTGATTGGATGAAATGTGAGGCTTTGAACTAGTTCCTTCTTCCCATTTCTTGGAGAAAGGTGGGTTTTCCCTCAGAGAAGGAATTGGCTGAGGTCCTTGAAATTACCACTCATAATGAGGGGCACAATGCATCAAATGTGTGGATAGCCAAGTTGAAAACCTTCCTCTACTATCCCGAGTAGAAGAAAGTGATACCCTTGAGAGGTGAGTAGAAAAACATTGGTCTTCTTCTCCGTTTGAGATGATGACTGGAGACTGATTTTGTGTTTCTCCCTTCCTCTTACTCGAAGGCAGTGTTGATGTTGGACCTACTAGCAGAGGCACATTTTATTCCTGTTTCTTTAACAAGGAATATATCTTCTTCTAAAACTCGTTCACTTTGTTGTGAATGACAGGCACCATATCAATGGAGGTTTTTTCATATAATATGTATGATTCCTTAGGAATTTCTTTTGATATAAATTCCTCATTTCATAAGAAGGGAAATTTAAAACTTGTTTTCCCAAAGACTAGAGACCTCCTCTCAACCTAGAATATTTTTAAATCCTCAGGTGTTTTCATATGCTCCCATCAAAAAATATGGAAATACATATCTTGGAAAGATGTGAATATAGGATTGATAATGATCACCTTGGTAAAAAGAGCTAACCAGACTTGTTAATATGTCAAAGGTCCTTTTGTGTCTCCTGCGCATTCTACTTCAAACAATTCCCTAACAAAGGCCTCATCTAGACCATTCAAATCAGAGATTTGATTCAGATATTCTGAAGAGATTTCTATTCAGGCTTTGTGCCACAAGTGTCTTTGCCATTTTTCTAGTAAAGATTCTTCTATACCCAAAATTAAGAAAGAGATACAAAATTTCAAGGAGGTAGGATTGAGCTTAATATCCTGAAGGTGACACATATCTCTGGTTTGGAAAAATCCTCCCCCTGAGATGAAAAGGATCTTGCTCTATTTGGATAAGGGAAAATTAAAAACTGAAGGAAAGTATAGATGAGCATAATTGGTAAATTATGATGATTTTAAAAACATCATGTATGGCATTTAAACAAGTAAGATTTGAAGTGAAGTGAACTAAGCCCAAGAAGGATTTCAAGAAATGAGCATAGGTGTACATCATGTCAAAAATCATATGGAGATGCTCAGTGATCAATCTGAAATGATTGTTAATAAAAATCAGAAGGGAACATTTCAAATAACCTACCAAAAGTGAAGATCAAATGTCCCAGTCAGACACAGATGGAATACATTGAAAAGACTAATGTTTCGTACACCTGACATGTACAAGATGAAGTTCCTAAATATCATTTTCTATAACATTTTTGTAACAAACAAAGTATTCCTTGGAATATTCTTATTTTTGGGGGGAACATATTTTAATTAAAGTGAGTGATATTAAAGTATGTAAAAGCCATGCCAATAAGGGCGGTTAATTTTTTACTAAGAATTGTAAAAGAAAAGAAAAGGAGAGAAAGAGATGAGAAGCCTTATTCTGTAGGAACCCATCAGAGAAACATTTTTCCCTATGTTTCTTGTATTCCATTCATTTTAAGATGGTTGCATTTGTCCAACCATTAACAAGCTTTGAGATTGTGAATAAAATTTCACTTGCTAACAAATTTCAATGAACCCTAAGTAAATTGTGTCAATCATGAGAAGAGTTTTTTTCACTTTTATTTTGATATATTTTCAAGTAATAGTTATTGTTATTATTACAAAATTATGTTATTAGTCCCTTTGAATTACACAATATCATATCTCTGTGAGAGTATTGTGGCATTTGCAATTTCACCATAAAGAGAGCTTTTATTTTATGATGCAAATAAAAACTATAAATTCTTTTTACTTTCATTTCATTGATACAGATTATTTGTCAGTTTATGAGTGTATCATGAGCATCATATAATAGGGGTTTTCTAAAGTTTAATTGAGTCTTTAACATGAGTTCTTGTGTTAAAACCTTGAAGAATGTGTGAAGTCATGTGTCTTTGAGCCTTCATAGATGCACAAATTTCTAGTTGAAGGTTTGTCTTGACTATTTGAAGCTATTTGTTTTTTTTCCTTGTGGATTTGTTAACATTTGTTTAAATTTCTTAGGTATTTGGTAAAATAAATTTTATCCTACTTAAATTCCCAACCATACAAACTACATATCCAGAGTAATGAATCATACATGGACTACCCTTGCTTACACTTTTTATTCATAAATGCTAAGGGAATTGATCGATTTACCCATTCCTTACCTCAATATGCAGGAGAAATCAATTTTTACCACTGTCGTTAGTAACCTAGATTCTTATTCAGAAGGTTTCTTCGTCCTCTAAAGTGACAACTCATGAGATTTAGACTACGTTGTATTAACCATACCTTCTAAATATCTCCTATTCAATTTTGTGAAAGAAAATTAAAATACTATAAATCTGCATACATTTTATCCACTAATACAAGTTACATAATGGGTCCTCTCACCCTAGTTAAAGGCACAACCTAAAGTAGTTAGGGTAGGTCAAACCCTGTACACAATGTTATCCATTTCTTCCAAGCTTGAGTGAATGAAGAGTCAGTTAAATCCTTCCCCAGATACAAAATGATGCATACTCTGATTCATCTATCTCCTAAGTATCCTACTCAAACTATGATGATACTCTGTCGCAAAGGGAGAATCTATTTGGATACCAACACCAATATGAGTGCCACTGCTGGGCGAGTATTTATACAAATACATACACATAACTAACCCTGATAATCTTTCTTACATGATTTAAGAACAAATATGTTATTTAAACAACATCCTTTGTTGATATTTGTAATATTTGTGCAAGATTGCAAGTTCATTATGCATTATTTCCAATTTTTTGTGGATTATTGTACTAAATTTACATCAATATTGATAAATTTGGGTAAAGGAAGGTTGGATATACTAAGCTTGGCAAAAATTAAGTGTTGATAGACATTTGACAAACTACATATAGTGCATTCAGACATCTAAGGTGATAATACTTAGTTACGAATCTGAATTGGTTTAAAATTTTGATGATTACCAATGTCTTAACATGTTTCAAGTGACATTTTTCATTAATATTTGAAAAGCTAAAGGGAAGAAGGTCTTTCTTCACTAGGGATCCTACGAGAAATTTATTTCCAGAACTAGGAAAAGCAAATTCAAAAGGAAAAAGAGTTTGGAAAGTGATTGGAAATGAAGAATCAAGAAAGGAGATATCAATTTTGAAAGGTGATCCACCTGTGGTTAAATATTTCCCTACGTCTTCAAGTGATTCTGAACCAAGTAGTCCTCGTGTAAATTTAAATTCCCCAACTAGAGAGGGGCCATCATTTGTGTCTAAAAAGTGTGCTTAATCAGGTTTTCCTCTATTTCTTCCAAAGTTGATAGGGTTTTCCAAGAAACTAAGTCATTAGAGGATATTTACTTTGAGAGTTATACTCTTTTGCTCTAAAGACCCTTCATCTCTTATCATTTTGATTCGCCTACAAGATCACCTCCTCAAGACAATATGGCTCAGCCTTCACCTAGACCTCCTTTTATTGTCAATACTTTTGGACCAATCAATTTCAGAGGTATGATTGGATATCCAAATATGGTGCCACAAGATGTCAGAAATAGGTTGCCAAAATTTCAAGGAAATAATGCCATCACTAGTGACCAGCATTTAAGACGCTTTGTCAATATGATGGAAGATTTTGAAATTGAGTTTGAAGAGGTGTATATAAAGTTGTTCATTCATACTCTTAAAGAGGATGCACGTGATTAGTACAAGTCTTTACTAAATAATTCAATAGACTCATGGACCGAGATGAAAAATGCCTTTAGACTACAATATGGGGATAAGACTGATCCCAGGTTCCTTCTATCTGAGTTTGAAAATATAAAGAAGAATCCAAATGAATCTGTCAGGATTTCAATACTAGGTTCAACAAAACCTTGAATAGGTTACCTATAATCCTAAGGCCAAGTGATGAGTCCTGTTTGATAAAATATTCTGACACTTTTGATAAAAAGGTTACTTATTACTTGAGAGATAAGAACCCGGGGAACATTGAGGCAAGGCTTTCACCATGGCCTTACAAATAGAAAATAACATCAAGGTAGTTGGAAATCCTCCTAAGAGAGAGGGTGTCAAGTTAATCAATCCTGAGAGGCCTCAATCAAACAAAATTGTGGATCTGGAAGAGGTTGTGAAGACTTTGGCCGGAGTGGTTAAAGGGATATCATACAAACTAGCCAGAGTAGAAAAAGGGATAGGGACGGAGTTCCCAGGGTCAGCACAAGCCACATGGTCAGGAAGAGATTTGGAAATCATCCTAGAGGTGATCGCATATCATATGAAAGAGGTAAAGGGCCCATGGGATCAGGAAATAAACAACCTCAACCCAGGGAAAATAGATTGGTTCCTTATCCTTTGACTGCTAGGATTGCTACCGTAGAAGAGGCCAATGTTATTGAGTGGTGTGATAGGTGTTTCTTACCGACATTCCCATGTGATGTAGATAAGGAAGTTGAGGAAAAAAATGATGATGAGGCATATGGTGATGTGTGTATGATGGAGTTCCCTGAGAACTCACAGATAAGGGGTAACATCAAATGAATTGATAAGTGCCAGAACTGTTGAAAATTTCTTGGATTGTGTTCACCGGGTATTACCTCTTCCTCCTATTAATACTTTTAAAATTGATATGGTACAAGAATTTGATTTTCCTAATCATGATTTTGAATACTTAAGGGCCTTGATGATTAAAAAGTATGATGGAGGAATCCCTTCTGAAGAGGACAGTAAACTATTGATGAATGCAGTAGTTTCTCAGGAGAAAGAATATAATACTAGAAGTAAGGTTGTCAAAGGGGGAGGGACACAAACCAAGCCAAAAATTCTAGTTCTTACCAATATCCCTAAGGAAACCCCTAAGAAAGATACATCCTAGAAAATGCCTAATTACCCCAAATAAAACATGTACTCCTGCCCATGCCTAGACTGTGAAAACTCTTATACTATCAAATGAAATTGTGAATCTTCCTCCTAATATTGTCCTACCCAAATATATTCCTTATGACATAGCCCAAATATTGAGTCAGATCAAGGTTATTGTTCCCATTGTTGAATTACTCAGGATCCCTGAGCATAAGAAAAGGGAATTTGAATATTTGGGATTTAAGGAAGAAAAGATTACCCAGGGAAAAAGTGTAAACAATGTAGAGATTCCTCCTATTATTGTTAGAATTAGAAGTACCACAAGCATTGGAGGAACTAGGTGAATCACCTGAGGTATATTTGGGTACATCTTTAGTTGAATCTCAACTTGATGTGGATCCATTTTATACGACTTTAATTATTAAGGATAGGCTGGTACATAACTGTATGTTTGATTCAGGAGCCTCATGTAATGTAATGCCTCTTGAGGTAATGAATGAGTTAAATATAAAAGTAATAGTAGCATACTTTTAGGAAGTGTACTGCTATGGATTCAAGAGAAGTGACAATAATTGGATATGTCAAAGGATTGGTAGTGCAACTAGCAGCTTATCCAGGAAAATGCTTAACCATGAATGTCATTTATTGTGGACTGTCCTGCTAAGTGGGGAATGTTATTGTCCAGAAAATGGGCAGCTAGTGTAGGTGGAAGCGTACAAATGGACATGTCATTTGTCAACCATACCAATTGAGGGAAACCTTGTGAAGTTGTATGGTGAGAAGAAAATTTTATACCTCATTGAGGACCCTAACAATGCTTCTTATGAAGTATTATACACAGATGTTGATGTTGATAACTTTGTGGGTTATGCTGATTTTAAGGAGCATAAAATTGATGAGTGCAAGTATCCTGAGCTAGGTTGGTTTTCCCTAGACTCTAATGTTTGATGGGGCTTGTTCTAGATCTGGTAATGGTGTTGGTGTTGTCCTGATATCTCCAAGCCATGAGGAGTTTAACTTTTCTTTTAAACTTAATTTTGAGTGCACAAATAATATTGTAGAGTACAAAGCACTACTCTTGGGTTTAAGGATTGCTTGGAAGTATGGTGTCAGAGATATTATTGTTAAAGGGGATTCAAAGTTGATAGTCAAACAAGTTAGAAAGTTGTATGCAACAAAAAATCAAAGAATGAAGCAATATAAGCATGTAGTTTGGGACTTAATTGAAATGTTTGATTCTTTCAATATAATACACCATGATAGGAAATACAATACTGTAGTAGAAAAATTGGCAGTATTGGGATCAAGGTTTGAGAATTGTACAGTATCCCCCTATTGTGAATATGATATTGAAATATTGACCAGGCTGTCTATCCCTGATAATATCAAGCATTGGCAAGTTTTTGAAGATGATGCCCAGGTCCAAAGGTTTTTGCAAAATAAAGGATAATTTACCAATCAAAGTATGGACTAGGAACCAATGGTTTGTGCAAGTGAAGGAAAAGAGACCCTATTTGGTAAATACATTATTCAATTGAAAACCAATACTATTCCTAGAGGTTTGGTTGCACTGGAATCAAATTTTGATAATGTTGACCGCATTGTTAACAGACACATGTCAGCCTTGAGAGATGTTGAATAACATAACCTAGGCACAAAGGATAAACCTCAGAAAATATGGTTAGGTAGCAACTTGCAATAGAGAGGAAAAGCAAGCATATGTCCAAGTTGTTTAAAAAGTACCAGGACTGCTTGGCATGGTTGTATTCAGAATTGAAAGCATATAGGGAAGACCTTTTTCAGCACGAGATACCCCTGAAGGCTAATGCCAAGCCATTTAGGAAAAAAAAGACCAATTAATCCACTCCTTTCCCTAAAAATGCAAGAAGAGTTGAAAAATTTAAGGGATGGAGGAATCATACAACCTACGAGGTACT
Source organism: Taxus chinensis (assembly GCA_019776745.2). NCBI lineage: Eukaryota > Viridiplantae > Streptophyta > Pinopsida > Cupressales > Taxaceae > Taxus > Taxus chinensis. The sequence continues at coordinate 568,661,003 of CM034147.1, forward strand.
CTTCATGGGTGGCAAACTTGGTACCTGTTCGAAAAGAAGAACGGAGACATAAGATTTGTGTGTCAAATTTAGAAATTTAAATAAAGCATCAATTAAGGACAACTATCCCTTGCCAAATATGGATAACATGTTGCAATTGGTTACAGGTTCAAAGTTGTTATCTACTTTGGATGGTTTTTCTGGGTATAACTAAGTGGTTGTGAAGCAATCAAAGAGAATCAAAACTACTTTCACTACTCCATGGGGTACCTATGTGTACGTGAGAATGTCATTTGGCCTGATGAATGTTAGAGCCACATTTCAAATAAGAAATGGATATAGCATTCTCATGGATATATAAATGAATTCATTCATGTGTATCAGGATGATGTGATAGTTTTTTCAAGGAAGAGAAGTGATCACCTACAACATTTAGAAAAGGTAGATGTTAAGATGCAGGGAATATGGTATCTCACTGAACCCTAAGAAATTTCATTTTGGGGTTAAAAAGGCTAAGTTGCTTGGACATATTGTATCAAAATAAGGGGTCATGATTGATCCTAAGAGAGTGGAAGCCATTAGCAAAGTTCCTATTCCAAGAACCAAAAAGGGAATTCAATCCTTTTTCAGGCAGATAAATTTTATTAGGATATTTATTTCCAACTTTGTTGAATTGACTATCCCAATCACTAGTATGTTGAAGAAGGATCAGAGTATCAAATGGGAAGAAGGAACTATTAAAACCTTTACTGGGATCAAGGAAGCATTGAAAAATGCCCCTGTTTTAGCATACTCCTGATTACAAAATGGCCTTCCAAATGTTTTCCTTTGCTTATGAGAATACCATTGCATCATGTGCTATTACAGAAGGATGATGAAGGAGCTGAAAGGACAATTTCTTTATTTAGTAAAGCATTACAAGGGGCAGAGTTGAAGTATACTATCATGGAGAAACAAGCCTTTGCTTTGGTCAGAGCCACAAAAATCTTTAGGCCATATATTTTAAGTTCTAAAGTCATAGCTTATGTCCCTCATACTATGGTCAAGGATATCCTGTCAGAAATGGAAATTTCTAGTAAGAGATGCTGATGGGAAAATAAGTTACAAGAATATGACATGGACATCCAAACTACAAAATTGGTTAGAGGTTTGGGCCTGGAAAAGCTAATGACAGAAAGTAATCTGCAGACAGTTGAGATAAATGAGGTTGATGAAGAAAGGCTGAATATTCTTGAGAAATTAATAAATTCTGGCAAATAGTACAAGGATATTATTTTTTATCTCATACATCTGCAATGCCCTGAGTATTTAAGAAAAAATCAAAAGAGAGCACTTAGATTGGCTTCCCAAAAATATATCATCACTGATTATGGGTTGGCTTGGAAAAACCTGAGGGAGTTCTCTTAAGGTGTATCACTGAGGACAAAGCCCCAAAATTAATTATTGACTTCCATGGAGGAGTTTGTGGGGGGAATTTCACTAGAAGAGTAACACCCATAAGATCTTAAGGGCTGGTTACTTGTGGCCAACACTTTTTAAGGATACAACTTTATTGGTAAGAAAATGTGAGAGTTGTCAACATTTTTCAGGAAGATTGAAAGCTTCATGATCCCTCCATGTTGCAACCTGTATCAATTGAAGCCCCTTTTAAGTATTGGGGGATGGACTTCGTTGGGGAGATTTCAAATTCTTCAAGTTATGGCCATAAATGGATATTGGTAGCCACTGAATACTTCACCAAATGGGTAGAGGCAATCCCCACTAAGAAAGTAACCCACCAAATTATCACGGAATTCATTTTAAATCATATAATTTACAGGTTTGGAGTGCCTGCTAAAATAGTTGCTGACAATGTACTATGAGTTTTTGAGCTAAAACTTTGGTAGACATGTGTCAAAAGTATGGGATAAATTTATCATATGCTTCCAACTACAATCCCCAAGGTAATGGACAAGCAGAATCAAGTAACAAAAATATGTTGAAGATAATCAGGAGGACCTTGGATTTAAATAAATGAAAATGGGGTGAGTAGTTGAAGTTTTTTGTTTGGGCTGACATAATTACTATTAAAAAATATACTGGAAAGAGCCCATTTGAATTGGTATATGGAACTCAGGCTCTCCTCCCCCTGCATATGAAATTATCTTCTTATCAATTTATCCAACAATTGGAGGATCAAGAGATTAGTCCCTATAATGCACGTATAAATCAAATTGTTGAATTAGATGAAGAGAGAAGAGAATCCCATCAAAGACATGTGAAGTTTAGGGAGAAGTTGAAGAAATTTTTTGATAAAAGGTAACCCCAAGATTTTTCAGTGTGGGATATCTTGTGCTACTGTGGGATAGTAGACATGAGGATAAGGGAAAACATGGAAATTTTGATGCATTATGGATGGGTCCTTATTCTATTGACATTAGAATTGGTGAGCATACCTTTTTCCTAAAAGATTTAGACAGAGAAATTCTTGAGTTTCATGTTAATGGTAGGCACTTGAAACATTTCCTTGATTTATTTCTTAGAATTAAGGTATGCATCATTGTACAGTGTACAATTTTTTGGTTTCTTTCTGTTTTTCTTCATTTTTTCTATTTCGGTTTCTCCTGGTCTTTGGTGACTGGTTTTTGTTGGTTTCTCAATTTGTTCCTGGAGGGTTGGCTATTGTTACTTTTCTTTGGAAGTTGGTTCTTGAATCCATGGCCCAATGGATTTTTGGCACATGGTATTCTGTTGTTGCATTATGTTTTGTTCTTGCAGCACTTCATAGGGAGTGCCCATCCTGAGTCGGAGCCGGTGTTGGTGCTCAATTATAATCTCACCCATTTTCGTTTAAAATTTTAGTCCACCTAGTTTGATGTAATTTCTGTCTTCTTGTATGGATGTGTGAAATTTTTTTCCTTCATTGAGGTGTCGTTGTCAGTCCTTTCCTATGGTCATGGATCACACCGAGTCATGGTATTATTTACAGTTTTATTTCTGTGGGGAAACATTTTGTAGTTTGGGTGTGAATGATGGGGTTTCCCTTTCATTTATTTTTTCCACGATCGTGTTTCCTTTGTAAATTTTTTCCCGACATCTGCGGATACATGGTTGTCTCTAATTGGATGTGGTGTGGCGGGTCTATTTGATGAACTTGTCACTTTTTGTTATATTTGTAAAATGCTTGAATTAGTCCCGGGGCCTGATGAATTCTAATTGGATTTTTAAAAATATGAAGTGGCATGAGAAAATTTTTACTTTAGCCCCAAGAGGTGTACACTTGTCGTAAATCAAGTGGTTGCGGGAAGGTTGGACTTTTTATGTTTTGATACATTATGGTGAAAGGCGTGAAAATATAAAATGAATGCCTAGGACCCATAAAAGGACACGTGGCCATTGTTTATTATAAAAGAAGGGAAGTGGGTTGCTGGGGCACTTTGGAAATTTTGACTTTGTTTTGAAAAGGAGTAAAGTTGTAAAAGTAAGCCACTACCCCACTGATGCCCAGGTAAAGCCACATGTTGAGCCTGCATCAAAAGTGGATGGGTGGGCCAAAATGTCAAAAAATACACAATTTCTTTGAGCATCACAAAATACGAAAGATACCCCTAGGCCTGCTTCAGCTAAAATTTGTTCCACGTGGATGGCTCAAATTCACAAGTTGCAAAAAAATTAGAGTTAACAGCTATGATACAATGCATTTAATTCTACCACCATTAATGCTCCTATGTGAACCAAGGGCCTTAAGGGATACAGTTCCATTCATCCTTTATTGTTATTTTGATGGTCTCTTGTCATTTTTATCAGTAAAGTGCAATTGGAATTATTATGGAGCTCAATTTATGAACCTTGAGAAGTGTGAAAGCTGTTGTTTTGAGTCAGAATTTCTCGGAACTTGCAAAAAATTGGTAAGAACTTCAAACTCATGTGTATCATGTCTATTCCATTGGAAAAATAGTTGAAGTAAAATTAGGGTTTTTGAAATGAAGACTATGCCATTTTCTTATTTTGTTACGTCGGGGGTCAAGCGTGACCTAGACAAGGTGATTTGTTGCCGACTTAAATGATTTTCATCAAAGATTAAATAGTTCTCATTTGAGTGAATCTTTAAAGGTAAATTCCTGATAGCCACATCACCTCAGTGGGTGCCATCCCACCCTCTATTCAATGCCCAAAACTAGTATGTTTTTGTGCCATGAATTATGACTATGAGAAGAGGGAAGTATTAGATGGGAGCGAGGATGCGGTGCTGATATTAACAACAGAATCCATTAGAGTATTACTGAAATTACCTATAATTACTAAACCAATTACTATTGGCATCAAACTAGAATTACAAGACTATGAAACAAAGAAGAAGGATTATGCCAAAATGATAAACACACAATGGCTCCTTATAGAGAGGAAGGCATCAACTAAAATCCCCAAAAGGTTGGTTAGGGCAAAATTCGTTGAGGAGGTTGAGGATATATTGTGTTTGAATGGAGGTTTGGAAACTACAAATGAGTTTAAAGAGTGGATGTCCACATTTATATGGATTATTCTTGAGAGAAAAAGGAAATATTTTTTGGGCCACCTTTATTTCAAATGCAATTCATGATCATATGATTACTCTGGCAGTAAGGATTGAGATAGGGGATACTGCAAAGTTGGAGTTCTATATGATGACATATCTAATTTATAATGTTGCAGTGCATAGACGTTTTCCAGCATTGTCACCATGTGCTAATTTTAAAAAGTGCCCAATGCATGAAATTTTCCCTCAATTATAGTTAACCAACTGGAGTGGAAATGTCAGATTGGTAAATGATGCTTTCTTTTCACCAATTATTTTCTTGTTCAAACCTAGAATGGGGACAATAAAAATGTCTGAGCATGCAAGGCAAGTGATTATGGAGTATGGGTGCTACTTCATTTAGTATAAGAAGTTCACTTATATCAGGGTTAGTTGTTTTGAGGGAAAACCTTTTAAATTGCCTAGGTATGTTAATGACAAGTTGTGTTTATGTGAATTGGTAAGGAAACTGGTGCCTATGCACAAGTTAATTGTTGCGAGGCACAAAACAAATGTCAAATTCCCTATCATAATTAGAAGGTATTCATGCCCTTCCATTATAAAGGATAGACTAATTGGAGAAGAAATGAAGAATTTTTCCATGGAGACATTTGAGGCTAGAGCCAATTATGACATTCAGTGGGTATTTAGTAATGTTTCTAACACTTTTGAGCATGATGCCTCACTTTAAGGACTACTAGATGAATTGTAGGGATGAAGAAGAAGTCTGGTTGAGGGATTTTTCAAGAATGACTTTATCACAAGTGGTAGTCTTGAAAATTGTAGTCATTCCAGAGGGGGTTGTAGACAACTTACACACAGTTAGTAAATTCTACATTGATCAGAAGATAGAAAGTCAACCTATAGCTCCCCCAGTTTGAAATGAGGAGGATTATGATGATCCCTACATGAGGATAAACTAATGTCATGAGAAGAATGGTAAATTGGCTGGTTCAGATGAATATTGACGTGTCAATACAAAATACATGAGTCCTAAATCATTTAAGAAATCTGGGAAACTTAAATGATGATATCCCACCTCTGAAGGAGGGCACTGATAAAATTGACCCATTAGGTGGAAAATCACCTCTATTACCCTCCAAAATGCCTACTAATGGGCTTATTGATGAATGGAAAACAACTATTAGCAAGACAAGTACTTTTATGTCAGCCCTCAGGCTGAAAAACTGAAAAAATGCTTTTAAAGTCCATGGAAAATGCCTCTATTACACTTGCAGTGCCACTCTAGGAAAAGGGAAAGGGGGATCTGAGCATCACATGTGGTTAGCCCAAATTTTTTCCCAAAGCTACATAATACTGAAAAGTTAATGAGTTCATCCATTTCAAGTGGTCACATTTAGCCCAGGCCGCATAAAGATGAAAAGAGAAAACCACCAGAATTGAAGTAGTTTGAACGGACACACAAGAAACCCAAAATTTTCCACCAGCCAATCCTGGTAAGGGTAGGTACCCATACTAAAAAGAATTTGAAACACATGGATGGGGTAACTGATCCCCTAGAAGTGGAAGATAATTGATAACATCCAAAAGAAGCAGGATACATCATTGCCAAGTATGGGGCAATCAAGTCTCATGATCCCTCATTCATTCTTCATGGAAAAAGTGGTGGAATGCATTCAGATCATCAGTTCCCTAGGAGAATACTACAATTGATCTAGTGGGACAGTCAGTTTCTTACCCCAGGTATGAAAATTCCTGAAATCTCTACTTGTTAAAGATATCAATCCACCACCAGTTGAAACAATGCATAAGGTTGTAAATGTACAAACTGAGGTGATTGATATAGATGTTGATGAGGGATTATCCATGCTATATGCACTCATTTTTTCTATTGATGAACCCTTATTAACACCAGTGGTTAATATTGAAGCAAGAAGGAAATCAGAAAGAGATCCTCATGTACTAAAAACTGAAGTAAGAAATCAGTAAGTGAATTTGTCTTCCCCAAAATGAATGGTTTTGGAAATGGATAAACCACAGCTATTGGTGGAAAAGGGTGTTAATACTAAGTTGGTGGTAGAAAATGTTGTGCCCATTCCTATTGAGGTTACTAAGAGTGATGACCTTCTTCAAGAAGAAAAATTTTCTTTTGAAGAAAAACTAAAAATGGCACAAGATATAATTACTGATGAGGAAATTTTTATTGGTGGAGAATCATAACTTTCAATGGGAAATGTGGTTTCACTTCCAATAGAACAACCTACCATAACATTTCCTAAGGTATCATTAGGGCATGAAAGTAGCAGTTTGGAAACTCAACAGTTTTGGGAGTAGAGGAATCCATTTCCCAAACTTTGATACAAAAGGGTAAAGGGGAAGAAACTCATGCCACCATGGTTTCAACTGGAGAAATGGTAAAGGAGTTCCCTTTGATTTTTGATATAGATCATGTTAAGGATCATCAATCTGGCTACAGATTAAGTTCAACAGGAAAGGATTATCAATCTGAAGTGCTAGATTAGGAAAGGAAGCATCTAAAGAGAATTAATGGTATAGAGTGAAATTGACTCAGGGATAATTGGGATAATTAGTAAAGAAAAAATAGAGTTATTGGTGCAATAGGAACAATAGAGATGTCCAAGCAAATAGTAGTTGTTCCTAAGAAAATCCAGCAAGGATCACAGGAAACAAAATGTTGGAACATGTTTGAAGAAGGGATGGATTAGCAAATTAATTTCAAATGAAGAAGTGGCCCTTCCTATACAAGGAGTTTACCTTACTACTTTATCCTTTTCAAAAATAGTGAGAGCCCCAAAAAGGGCCAGAACCATCACAAGGAATCTTACTGATTCATTAGGGGCAAGAACCCTTAGAGATATCAACTCCTTTCAAGGGTAAGACAAGAAAAGACATAACCAATGATGATTACAACATTCAAATTATTCCCTTGGGAAAACCTTCAAGGGAACAACTAAAGAAAGGAGTATCTGAAGAAGTGAATGGTATTTTACAAAAGGTGGATGAAGATGGGATGAAAAAGAAGTAACTTAAGGAACAAATTAAGGCCTTAAGTTCATGTTTGCAACAATTGACAGGAAAAACTAGTCATGAACAAGCAGGTACTTATGTGAATACCTCTGAGGGAATGGATAAAGTAAATAGTGTTGTCAAGAAGGTCCAAGCGGTGGATACTTGGGTTGAACAACTAACTGAGAAAGGAAAGGAAGTTATCACAGAAGCAAGGAAAAAATATGAGGACCTCCGAGGTCAATTAAATGAAATTGATGGAATAATTGAAGACTGTGACAATGAGATTTTTTACTTAGAGGAAAACTCTCCCCAAGCTTGATTGCATAACCCGACTTAGTGAGGAGCTAGTTGAGCAAGAAGGCATTGTACCAATTAGATGCAAAGGGAGTCAATATGCCCTTAAGAATTGACAAAAATTAGGTTAGATACCTTAAATGGAATCAAGAAGAGGCTTGAAGTCAAAAGGAACTATTTTGATGATCTACTTGATGCCATTGATTGAATATTAGAAGATATGGTGGTGGACAAGTCCAAAAAGAGCTACGGGGACTTAAGACTTGATTTCTTACTCAATTCCTTTGAAAGTGATATCCAGAATAGATGAATTCTCCAATGAAGCTATTAAAATTATGATGAATATTGAGAATAGGATTGAGGAATTGAAAGTGAGGCCACTGGAATATAAGAAAAAAATGGATCAATATCTCGACTTAATATCAAGCCAAACATTGATGTTCTAGCATCACATTCGACCTAATGAGGATGAAGTTAATGAATTCTTCTAGAGATATGATGATTATGTGGTCAGATTACCAAAAGATCAAGATGCAGAGGAAAAGGGTGAGGAGGAGGAGGATGTTGGCACAAAAGATGATGAATGTTTAAACACTTTATATTTCATTTTGTATTTTCTTTTCATACTCCATTGAACTGATATTCTGAATTGATATTTCTAATACATTAAATGTAATTATCTCTCTAAAATTTTATTACTTTCTTTCAATTGTAAGATTAAAATATAGTAATAGTTCATAGTGGATTAGATTAAAATTTCACATGCATTTGCAACAAATATGTGAACTATTGACATCTTTGTATTGCTTGAAATATTGAATAAAAAATAAGATAGGGTTCTATAGGGGGCCTTGCCCATGACAAAAATATATTTACATACACCAAAGATCGAAAAAATGAAAGGAGAATAACATATAAGAATTCTTTAGTCCTACTTCACAATTTCCCCTTACCAGGGGATGTTTATTCAAAATTTTTTTCTTCCTCTGTACAAAATCGTCCGAGTCATGTGTTGTTTGAATGAAGAAAATCAACCCTGCTAGGTCCCTAAACATCCCCATGTCCATAAAAGACTCCAAATTCATCCTAGGGCAGACCATAATTTCCTCAAGCTCAATTCTCTTTTGGTAGGATGATACCCAATCCAAGAGGTCTAGACCACGTGAAAATAAGGTTGGTTTCCCCTTACCCTTGTGAAGGGTCAAATTCCTAGGATTACTTTAAAGAGGGATTTTTGGAGTGATAAGAGGGGAAGATACTGCATGTTGGTGACTGGATGAAATGTGAGGCTTTGAATAAGTTCATGCTTCCCATTTCCTAGAGAAAGGTGGGTTTTCCCTCAGAGAAGGAATTGGATGAGGTACTTGAAATTCCCACTTAGAACGAGGAGCACAATGCATAAAATGTGTGGATAGCCAAGTTGATCAACCTTCCTCTACTATCCCGAGAAAATAAAGTGCTGCCCTTTAGTGGTGAGCAGAAAAAGATTGGTCTTCTTATCCATCCAAGATGATGACTAGAGACTGAGTTTGTGTTTCTCCCTTCCTCTTGCTCAAAGGTAGTGTTGTTGTTGGACCTAGTGGCAGAGGCACATTTTCTTCCTGTTTATTTTCAAAGGAATGAATCCTCTTCTCCAACTCTTTCACTTTGCTTGAAATGTCAGGGACCATATCAATGGAGGTTTTTTCATACAATATTTATGATTCCTTAGGAATTTCCTTTGATACAAATTCCTCATTGTGTAAGAAGGGAGATTGAAAAATGGTTTTCCCAGAGACCTGAGGCTTCCTCTTAGCCCAGTATCTTTTTATATCCTCAAGATTTTTCATATGCTCCCATCTAAAAATAAGGAAATACATAGCTTGGAAAGATGTGAATACATGATTGATAATGATCATCCTGGTTAAAAGCACTAATGGGGCTCATTGATATGTCAGAGGTCCTTTTCTGTCTCCTACACATTCTACTTCAAACAATGACCTAAAAAAGGCCTAGTCGTGGCCACTCAGATTGAATATTGAAGAGATTTCATTCAGGTTGTGTGCCACAAGTGTCTTTGCCATTTTTCTGGTAAAGATTTTTTTATACCCAGAATAAAGAAAGAGATACATAATTGCAACGTGGGTAGGGTTGATATTTATAGCCCGAAGGTGACACTAATCTCTAGTCTATAAAAAATCTTCCCCCTGAGATGAGAAAGATCTTTCTCAGTTCTCACAAGGGAAAATTAAAAAATGAAGCGAAAGTAGAGATGAGCATAACTAGTAAATTATGACGATTTGACAAACATCATGTATGACATTTAAACCAGTAAGATGTGAAGTGAATTGCGCTTAGCCCAAGAAGGATTTCAAGAAATGAGCGTAGGCATGCATCATGTCAAAAAGCATATGGAAATGCTTAATGATCAATCTGAAATGATTTTTAATCAAAATTAGAAGGGAACGTTTCAAATAAACTACCAAAAACTGAAGACTGGATGTCCTAGTCAGACACAAATGGAATACATTGAAAAGACTCATGTTTCATACACCTAGCATGTACAAGATGAAGTTCCTAAATATCATTTTCTAGAAAAAAATTGTAACGAACAAAGTATTCCTTGGAATTATTCTTATTTTTGGGGGGAAAACATTTGAAGTAAAGAAAGTGATATAAAATTATGTAAAATCCATGCCAATAAGTGGGGTTAAAACTTTTCTAAGAATTGTAAAAGAAAAAAAAAAGGAGAGAAAGAGAAGAGTAGCTATTTTCCTTAGGAACCCATCTAAGAAACTTGTTTTCCTATGTGTCTAGAATTCCAGTCATGTCAAGATTGTTGCATTTGTCCAGCCATTGACAATATTTGAGATTATGAATAACCTTTCCCTTGTTGACGAATTTCAATGAAACCCTAAGTAAATTGTGTTAATCATGAGCAGATCTGTTTTCACTTTTATATTGAAATATTTTCAAGTAATTGTCAATGTTCTTATTGCAAACCTTATGTTATTAGTCCCTTTGAATATATAAAAGATTATATCTCTGTGCGATTATTATGGCAAATGCAATTTCATCGTAAAGAGAGCTTTCATTTTATGATGCAAATATAAACTATAAATTCACTTTACTTTCATTTGATTTATCTAGATTGTTTGTAAGTCTATGAGTGCAATCTTAGGCATAATAGATCAGGGATTTGTGATGTTTAATTGATCCTTTAACATGATATTTTGTATTAAAACCTTGAAGGATGTATGAAATTATGCATAACTGAGCTTTCATAAATGTGTATTTTCTGGTTGAAAGTTCATTCTTAACTACTTAATGACATGTATTCCATTTTTAGTAAGTGAAGTCATCAGCATTTGTTAAAATTGTCTCTAGATCTTGGTATATTCAACTTTATCCTATTTAACTTCCCAACAATAACTAAAAATTGAGTAATGAATCCTATAGAAACTATCTTTGTTTTCCCTGTCTATTCATAAATGTTGAGGGAATTCATTGATTTACCCATCCCTTACCTCAATATGCAGGAGCAATCATTTCTTTACCATTTCCTTTAGTAACTTTTATTTTGTTTAGAAGGTTTCTTCATCCTCTAAAGTGACAACTCGTGAGAGTTAGACTACATTGTATTGACCATACATTCTCGAGATCTCCTCTTAATTTTGTGAAAGGAAATAAAAATACTATAAATATGCAAATTGTATCCACCAATACGGATTACAAAATGGGTCCTCTCACCATGGTTGAAGGCAAAACCTAAAGTAGTCAGGGTAGGCCCAAACCTATACACAATGTTATCCATTTCTTCCAGTCCTGAGTGAATGAAGAGTTAGATAAATTCTTCCTTGGCTACAAAATGACTTATACTCTGATTTATTTGTCTCTAAGCATCTTGCTCAAAATATGGTGTTGCTCAGTCATAAAGGGAGAATTAATTTGGGTACCAACAGGTAATATTATAACTAAGTGATTGCACTACATCTTAGACCCAATGTAGGTCTATGTGTGTGTAAGCGGAATTGTGCCCTAGGTGGCACTTGTGTGTGTCAAACTTTATAGTAACAAAAGTATGTAGATGTAAATAAATTTAATATATGTGTGTATGTAATAGAATGAATTAACCTCAAATGAAGTGTATGCAGAATAACAAGTCTCTTTTTTCGCTTGGATGGTGCTAGATTGATGTAATGAATATCTTAGATGATTCATGTATGCAACCTTAGTTGGTGATAGTTAATGCTTAGTGCTTGGTACTTTATTATGATAAAAAAAATTACATTTATATTATTCCCTTCCTTGATTTTGGTAATGTTGGTCTGAAAATCTGTCGCGCGGACAGATCTATGGATAGACGAGCCAACATTGTTGCAGGGCTTAGCCCCTCTTTGAGACAGCAAAGCGAAACTGGTTTATTGCTATTTCTACTAGCAGGAACCTATGCAAGTCTCACAGATTCTGCCTTCGGGGTTGGGATCTCATCCCAGTAGAGTATTCCAGGCTGCGAAAAGAAAGGAATGAAGGAGGGAGAAGAGACAGAACAGATCCGAAGGGAGAAAAGAAATGAATTCCAAAGCAGAAAGGTCAGAAGATTTATGTTTTTAGTTTGGTAGTAAACAGAGCCAAACCTACTTGCATAAATAAACAAAGCAATACTGATAAACAAATGACGGAAAAGTAGATATGAATCCAACAGATTAAACACATACAGATCTAACGTAAGAAAGATCTAATGTATAACACAGCTATTGAGCACAAAGTCTGAATAATTGTATTACTTGTTCTTTTCTGCTACAAGAAAGCTCAAAGTCTTTCTCTCCTCACTTCTATTTCTATCTGAAAAATGTTCCTGCTGAATACAACAAGTATTCTCATATTTATAGAAGATGAGGGAAAGAGAAGGCAAAAAGGAGCCAACCACTTATTTACAAAGATATTTACAAAATATTTAAAAGTCATGTTGACTTTGACAACTTGGTGGATGACATCATCCCATGATGCAACATGGATGATGTCATCATTTGTGCCAACACATTTTAGACATTTTGAAAAGAAAGTCGGAGAATAGAGAGAAGAAGAAGAAGAAGAAGAAAAAGAAGAAGCTACTCATCATCATCATCCTGCGGCCGAAAAGGGGTTGCCTGTTTCTGATGCTGCTCAGGTGATGATATGTGGAACTGAGCGCGGTATTCCAAAAACTTGCTGATCATTGGCCCAAATTGATCCTGTGATGGATCCTTGTGCCGTTCACTGATTGCTTCGCAAGTCTCCCGCTCGTCTATGAGCTTTTTCGGGAGTTTGGAATAATCTTTCTCCGCCTCGATAAGGAACCCGATGAAGTCCCTACAGGCCAGTAGGTTGCTGATAGATTCAGTGTCGAACGTGACCTCTGGCCCTGTCCCTTGAGAGGCTATCTCCTTGAAAATCTGGATAGTGTCATCAGCTGATCTTAAGGTAAGGGAAGGAGTGAGCAACCCTGGAGTCATGGCGAGGACAATTTTCTCCATTTGATGCATCGCATCCAGGGCCTCTTCCTTTACCTTGTCTATCTTTTCTAAAACAAATTCCAGCTGATCTATCAGATAGTCCAGAGTGGACATAGTTTTGTTGAGGGCCCTTGGATGACCGAAGACTCCGAACTTGACCAGATCTTCGACTGAACAGTCGAACATTTGTTGGAAGGTCTCGTGCTGGAGTCTAGCATGTTCTAACTCTTCTGATATCAGACCTGCTAATGCTTGGAGTTCCTTATTCGCCTTCTCGATGTTTAAGTATAAACGGATATACTCGGCGATTACTTTTTCACTATCCTTGAGGATCTGGCTCCTCCAAGCAGAAACAGCCATACCCTGCTCGCCGATCTTTGAATACTCATTGATCTTCTCCTGACTGAGCAGCTCAGGAGTTTCGGCGGCAGTTGTGGGGGGTGCACTTCCCATCTTCTGTAAGGCTTGAAGCAGGTACTTATTCTGCTCCTTCAGCAGCCTTTTCTCCTCTTTCATTTCCTGAAGCTTTTTGCAGAGTGCATCAACTGCGGAAAGAGCTTCCCCCTGGAGACTTTCTGAGGATGTCCCCATTGTGACTTGAGTCACGGTGAAATCTGTCGGAGACAGATCTTCTTTCTCTTTGAGAGGGTTGGGGTACGCTATTTCCATGACTCTCTCACCCGCAGCGCTCTTTGAGAAGCGTGTAACCGGCTTGTGCTTCTTTGCTCCTTTAGCCGGAATGACCGAAAAGTCCATCGGAGTGATGGGAACTTTCCTCTTTTGTTGGCTCAGCTGCTGAGAGATCCAAGCTGGTCCTATAGAAGAAGGACCAGAGACAGAGGGGGAGGCAACAACGGTAGAAGAGGGGAAAAACGTGGAGACACGCGGCGGCGGCATGGAAAGAATAGCTGAAGAAATGTCCACGGGAGGAAGGGGAACTGCAACTACAGAAGACATAGGAAGGGAAGGGAGCTCGGAGATGAGGGAAGAAATAGAGGAAGACAAATCAGTGAGGGAGGAGAAGATAGATGAAGAAGCAGGGGAAAGGGTAGAAGAAGGGGCAGAGGACACGACCAAAGGGGTGGTCGTTTGAGTCGCTCGAGGAGGGGAAGGAAGAGAAGAAGAAGGGATAGAAGGGACCTCTAAAGTTGTAGCGACGCCAACATCCTGGGTGGATGGGCGTATAGGACTATCCTCTGTCAATTCTTTTTCTAGCGAATCCAGAGTTATTACTTGTTCAGGCTCTGAAGGAAGAGGACTTTCAGGGGCTTCCTCCTGAATGGTGCTAGGCTCACCTTCTGCACCTTTGCCTTTCAGCTGCTTCTTTGACCTTGGAGGTGCGTTACCCAAAGGGGAAGTTGTGAAATCTACCCCGAGGTAGATTAGTCCGTTCATGCGGCACCAATGCTCTGTTCTCCGCATAGTCTCCTTGACCCTCTCCTCAATTGTTTGAGGAGACATATTCCTGTCAATGGTCGGGAAGGGCCAATTGTCCCCATCTGTGTCATTATACACCTTATCTACTTCATCTTCCGTAGTCTAGAAGCCTTCGGGGACAATGGCCACTCCGTATTGGATGATTTCCTCCAATGCTAAGCGCGAATGATCCTTTCTTCTGAGTTCCACCTCATGGAGAACGTCAATGTAAATATCCTCAATTTGAGGGACATGGATCGGATCGAGCTTCTTTTTTGGCAGGCAGCTTCTTGGGTCGAAGGTAGGCCTGGCTGGGAAGTCATGCTTCAAATTGAGTAGCTCCAGCTCTGCGAACATTTCCTTCGCCTTATGGTAGGAGGAGCATGTGTACCCGGCCCACTGTGAGGGGGAAAGGAGTTCCGCCCTTCTTTCTTTTGAGGCACTTTTCATGGTACGTGACCAGATGTCTTGATAGTTCTAATAGAATCAGCCTTGGTCCAGCGTACCTCGGTAGCCTGGTTGGCTCTCCCCAAAAATTTGGCAGCCCTTAGATAGGTGAACGTGGGAAATTGGGTGAACAGGGCCCCCCATTTCTCTGTGACTGCTACTATGTTCTTGGTTGTCCGGCTATGAGTCATGTTTGGCCTCAGTAGGCAGATGACATGATAGAAGAATGCATCGTTAACTTTTGCGAAATGTTGGATGCTATTCTCCAGCCTCAGCTCTAGATAGTAATCAAATATCTTGGCCTGAGGCCATACTCCACTTCGGTTCAGCCCTGGATAATCCCTTGCTGACGCTGCAGCATAGACTACATAGGAGTTCATATGGAACACTCCTGTTGTGGCGAACTGTTGTAGCTGCTCAGAGATGGTGCTGCTGATTATTTCACCCCAGCAAAAGCACTGATCGGGTAAATTCTTATTCATTGTCTCCAGGTACCGCAGCATCCACTTATGGAAATAGTGGGCATCTGAAAGCCCGAAGACTCTGCTCAGGAAGGTGATAGTATCACTGAGTTCCTCTGAGAAATCACTGCGGTGGATAGTTTGAGGCCACCGGGTCACCGCCTTCTTGTTCTTTAGGTAGACCTCATTCATCAACTGCATGCACTGGTTTTCGTTGTCTTCCCAGGCCTTGATGCATTCTCGTTGGCTAACAGCCACGTAGTTCCGGTGATGAGGGATGCCGAGCATTATTTCAAAATGACGGGCAGTGAGGTTTATGACTACCTCGCCCTTGCTATTCTCGACACATCTTGTGTCTTTGTTGTAACATTGGGCAATCACCGTCATGAATTCGTTGTTGACAGCGCTGACGGGGATTCCTCCGGCGAAGTGCAGGGCACTGCCTATTAACTTGTCCATCCATGGACTCCTTGTGACCTTCTGAGTTCTAACCCAGAATTCATCCATGTCAATGTGACCCAATTCAGAGTCTCTGACGTCCATACTGCACTCAGCCTGTGATTCGGGCATCCTGATCCTCTGATATTTGTATTTCATCTCTTCTTCTGTCAGCTTAGCCTTTCCTCTTGGTTTGGTGGGTTTCTTGCTTGACGTAGACATGTGTTCTTTCGAACTCAGTTGCTGATCTGCACGAAGAAGAAGAGAGACCCAATCCAAAAAGGTTGAATTAGTCATTTGATCTTCCATTGGAAAGCTAGCAGAAGGAGTTAGAGGTTTAAAGGCTCAGGGTGCAGGAAAAATGCAACTGGCAGGCCAAATAGATAAGGCGCACAAAAAAGGAATGTTGCAGAGGTTATACTGGCGCCAAAGGCGCATGGCGCATGGATGAAGTAGGTTGCATTTTATAGCAGGGCGCACAGGAAATGCGTGTTACATTGGGGTTCGGTGCGCCCTTTGGCGCATGGGAAGATTGTGTAACATGGACAAATGATGCGCCAAAGGAATATGGCGCGGCGCATGGAGGGTTTACACAACATAATGTTACTGCAATGGAGGGTGCGCCCGCGCCTATGTAATCTTTATACTTGCGCGAATAAAGTTTGTGTTGCATGAAAGCTGGGTGCGGCCCTTTGGCGCATGAAAACAACATGTAGCATGGAAAGAAGGCGCGCCAAATGTTTCAAGGAGGCGCGAGATTTAAACTTGCAGCATGTAAAAGGGGCGCGCTTCGAGGGCGCAGGTCTTGAAACTGCAGCAGGATGGCAGGGTGCGCCCTTGGCGCGGGTCTTGAGCATGTTGCATAGCGGGTAGGTGCGTCGAGGGGCGCGACTGTCTTTATTGTTACAAGGCGCGCCAGTGCGCCATTTGAGATAAGCTAACTACTCAAATCATTTCATTCTTTTCTTTCTCCTACCTCAAAAGACGCCTGGACAAGTAAGGTTTCTATGAAAAGTTTCTAACAGACCAAGCTACTTTCAAAACAACTCCCTTCCAGCAGATCTGGAAAGAGGGAGGGAGAGAAGGAGAAAAAGAAGAAAACGCGATGGAAAAGCACAGGGGGAAAGACTTAAACATATCTCTTTTAAACACAAACCAGCAGACCAAACACAGACCAAAACACACCAACAGAACACAGACCAAAACATGAAAGCATGCAATGAAAAAGAGGATGAACCTCTTACCTTAAATATATGTCAAAATCTGAAGAGCGGGTCCACAGGGCGAGATAATGACAGAGCAGAGCTGACAAGTCCAGAGCAATCACGTGCTTGACAAAAGAATGAAAATGACATGGGCGCGCACGGATATTTATAGAAAAACTTGTCATTAATGCGCCAACCACTTTTGAAATGGCACATGAAAACTGCTGTCGACAGGTGAAAGTGTGCGCCCTTTGGCGCATGGAAGTTTTTGACAACAGAAGAATGAGTGCGCCTTTGGCGCACCGTATGCATTGTCGACATGAAGTCATGTGCGCCCTTTGGCGCACCAAAACTTGGTGTTACACATAGATTATGTGCACCCTTTGGCGCACCGAAAGACGTGTTAACATGGAAAACCATGCGCCAAAGGCTTTTAAGGGGGTGCACCAAAGCTTTGTGTTACAAGGCAAATCCATGCGCCCAGCCAAAAAAGGCTCAAAAAGACTAAGTTCGAAAACTAGATTTTCCGGGAAGGGACTTTACGATGTTTCGAACGCGGGGGATCCCTAACAAGGGATCGAAACAAAATTTTCGGTATGGTTATCAGTAAAATTTCCCTTGTCAATTTTACGGGATAACAGCTGGCTCCTTCTGGGGACTACTCCTGAGCGAACTCGGGGGTAGAGAATCCCAGATCACATGTGCCTATCCATTGGGTAACAGAGTCAAAAACAAGGGGGACCGGAGGGAGAACGAAAGAAACACACGACAAACCGAAAGCAAACACACCGAAAGCAAACACACAACAAAAAGCGAACTGTACAAAGAAGAGAGCAAGCTCTACTTCCTGAAGATCTTGAGATGTTGCCCGCTATAGGGAAGCGGGAGTTCAGCTCCATCCAGATACGAGAGATAGAAACTATTCTCTCCATTGAGTTGCTTGATTTTGAAGGGCCCTCTCCATAGGGAATCAAATTTTCCGTGCATGCCCTTTGGCTCTCTTCGCTTGTCCCATAAGAGGACGAGATCTCCCACTTGAAAATTTCTCTGCTTGGCCTTCTTGTCAAAAAGCCTCTTTACTTGATTCTGATGTTCAGTGATTTTGTCGACCACTCTTACTCTCTTTTCTTCAAGTTCCGCCAGATACATAATTCTCTTTTCTAGAGAACTCTGAAAAGTTTCATCTTCGATCACTCGTGCCAAGCGTAGAGCAGGAAGTTCAGCAGAAATGGGAAGTTCGGCATCAGTGCCATATAACACTTGAAAAGGTGACATGCCGAGAGATCTCTTGGGGGTAATGCGGTCCGCCCACAAAGCGTCGTACAAAGACTTGTGCCACATCCGCTGATTCTCATCTACTAATTTTCGTATGATGGTCACCAAGTTCTTATTACTGGATTCCGCCTGACCATTTCCCTGGGGGTAATAATCCGAGGCATGTGCTAAAGTTATCCCATATTCATAGCAAAAACTAATAACTTCTCGGGAGGAGAAGTTAGAAGCATTATCAGCAACGATTTTGTTTGGAACGCCAAACCTGACAATGATATTTTCTTTGATAAAACTGCAAACCACCTCAGAAGTGGCATGCTTGACAGGTATGGCTTCCACCCACTTGGTGAAGTAATCCATTGCTGTAAGGACATAGCTATGTCCAGCGCTCGATTGAGGATTGAGTGTGCCAATAAAATCAATTCCCCATTGCCTGAATGGTTCATTGATGATGACCGGTCTTAGGGGAAGGGCAGCCAACTTGGGCTTGCTGACAAATTGCTGACAGGGTTCACACTTTGCCACCCAGGTAGCCACATCTTGAAAGAGCGTCGGCCAATAGTACCTGGCTCGAATGATCTTGTGTGCTGTCACGGAAGAAGAAAAATGGCCTCCACAGGCTGAATTGTGAAAACTTTCCAGCAGTTTTACTTGCTGGGGCTTGTCAACACATCGCAGGAAGACACCGTCTATCCCGTGCTTATACAAACCGTCATCCCAGACGACATATTTAGCTGCTCTGAGCTTTATAGTGCGCTTCTCCTTTGCAGTTAGGTGCATTGGGCATTCGCCGTAGGTAAGGAAGAAAGCGATGTCGGAGTACCACTCGTCACTAGTTGCAACAAACAGAACTAGAGGTAGAGAATCAGGCTCCTCTAGAGGGCTTTGCTCTTTGTCAGTACAGTCCTCTTTTCCTTTAGGATTTTCTAAATTTTCATTTTCAGCCATTAGCTGACACAGGCCTTTGCCCCTCACCAGCTTGGTAGGTTTAATATCCAGGTCATATTCCTGGACCTTTGCGATCCAATTCCCTCTCAAGCTTCCTAACTCCTGCTGAGTTAGAATTGATTTCACTGCGGTGTCGGGAACCAGCACCACCGTATGCGAGTTTAGAATGTAGTACCTGAAATTCTTCACTGCTTTGACAACAGCAAAGGCATGCTTTTCCAATTGAGTCATCTTCAACTCGTGAGGCTTGAGGGGAGAACTCATGAATGCAATCGGGGATTCAACGTCTTCTGAATTCTTTTGCATTAAGATTGCAGACACAGTATGTTCTGATGCGTAGCTATACATGATGAAGTCCTTGGAGAAGTCGGGACATACCAGGACTGGCGCATGGGCAACAGAAGTTTTTATTTCTTCAAATGACCTTTTCCCTTCTTCACTCCATCTGAAAGTTGGTGATCCTTTCATCATGTTCAGTATGTGGCGAGTCTTCTCGGCAAAGTCAGGAACAAAACGCCTAAGAAAGTTCACCTTTCCGAAGAAAGAATGAACACCAGTCTTTCTTGTAGGCAGAGTAAGGCTCTGAATAGCCTTAACCCTTTCAATATCTATCTTCGTCCCTTCTTTGCTAACCACGTGCCCTAGCAACTTCCCTTCCGTAACTCCAAAAATGGACTTTTTGGGATTTAGGGAAACTCCATGTTCTCGGCACCTGGCCAATACTTGCTCCAAGTGATCACAATGATCACCTCGTTGTTTAGAGAACACGGTTAAGTCATCTAGATAAACTACAATGACTTTTCCCATCATACCTTTAAATGCGAAGTCCATGGCCCGTTGAAAAGTAGCACCAGCATTAGTCAGGCCAAAAGGCATTCTGCTATAGGCAAATGTACCCCAGGGAGTAGTGAATGCTGTTTTGAATTGATCTTCAGGTGAGACTTCAATCTGATTGTAGCCTGAAAAACCATCAAGCATAGACAACATTTCTGATCCAGTTACTGCTTGCAGAACTTGATCCATTATCGGAAGAGGGTAGTTATCTTTCAGTGAAGCTTGATTCAAGTTTCGGAAGTCTACGCATATGCGTATCTCGCCGTTTTTCTTGTGCACTGGCACAATATTGGCTACCCAAGTGCTGTGATGGATAGGGAAGATGATTCTTGCGTCTAGCATCTTCTGAATTTCTACCTGGATGGTGCCCGAAATCTTCGGATTATAGTGCCTTTGCTTCTGGCGAAAGGCTTTGACATCTTCTTTCAGCGGTATGTCATGCTGAACGTCCTTTGGCTTGAAGGACTTTAGATCGGCATAGGACCATGCCAACACATCTATATATTTCTTCAGCAACTTGACAAATTTCCGCTTCTCTTCAGGTGTGCAACATTTCCCGATGTTTACAAATTGCGGATGTGCCTCAGAACCTATATTGACTGGTTCTGTTTCTGGGGACGAGTCAGGAACATCTTGCTTCTTCTTTTTCATAAAACGGTCGTGCCTGTCAAACAAGCGCTCCAGAGAAACCAGGCCCTTCGGAATTTTATTTCCTTTGAGCTGACATATGCCGTCTTTCTCCTCTGATTCATGGTTTTGACTGTTGATTGATTCACGGCATGTAGAAGTGGATCCTTCAAAATACAACTCATCAAAATTTTTTTGATTTTTCTAGAAAGGCAATGAGGTGATTATCATCGTTGAATACCTGCCAATGCTGAGAGTTGTCTGGCACGCTTGGTCGGAAAACTACCTCAATGGTGTACTTGTTCGTTTTCAAACCTGGGTGTGGGAGCATGAGAGATGCTGAAACAGCCAACGAATCAGCCATGTCATTTTGAGCTCTTGGAATTGCTCCTATTGAAAAAGCATCAAATTCTTCGATGCTGTCCCATACTGCGTTGCGGTAGTGCCTGAGCCTTTCATTTTTCACTTGGTAAATCCTTCTGACCTGATTTACAACTAGCTCAGCATCACCTTGGACTTTCAAATTTTTAATTCCTCTTTCCTTTGCGGCTTGCATACCAAGTAAGAGAGACTCATACTCAGCAGTATTGTTAGTGTTAAAAAACTGCAATTTGAAAGAGAGAGGAATCACCTCCTCTTTGGGAGATATCAGCACAACTCCAGCGCCACATCCACTAGTCACGCAACTGCCATCAAATTGCAAGGTCCAGATCTCATTAAGGTCCTTTTCTTGAACAAAAACGCCCTTTGTACCTGTCTCGGTAGATAAGAAGTAGTTTCCCAACCCTGATGATTCAAAAAGGATTTGAGCTTTGGGATCTTCAGAGCTAGTGACCAAGTACTTCTTTTGGGATTCCGGCTCTAAAGTTTGCATTACGCCTTTGACTGGAATTCTAGCTTTAGACCAGTCCATGTGAATTTCTCCGCCAACTTCGCTGCAAAAGCTCCTTCCCAGCAAAATTCCATAGGCTGCTGGAATGTCAGCGACGAGAACGGTCATCTTTACCCTCTTTTCAGGGAATGCTGCGAACGCAAATTGCGCGTCTTTGATTTGGCCAATCAATGGCACTTGCTTGGTCTCCAATGAATAACACCTGCCGAAAGGCTTGGTAAGAGTAAGGCCCAAAGCATGGGTGACTTTTGCCGGCATGATGTTGTCAGAAGCTCCGGAATCAATTATACAGTTGCTCAACTTATGGCCGTTGATTAGGAGAGAGAGATAGAAAGGTTCTATCTTGCCTGATGCAGATGTTGAAGCAACATTTATGTGGGATTCAGGGGGAGTGGAAAGGATTCCTTTTGGGGAAACCTGTTTAGACGTAACAGCTTGACTCTGAATATATTTAGTTAATCTTACAAGCTGTTCGGGATTTGACTGAAGGTACTCAGCTTCAGACATTTGGATCTTGGTCTTTTTTGCATGGTCTATTATATCGAATGCGGCCAAGGGTTGCGTTGGTGAGGGAATGAGTCCTTCACTTCGCGATGGTGGAATAGGGTTACTGATCTTGATAGGAACATGAGGGGGCTGATTCGGAGGAGAGATGGGCGGAAAGGACTTCTTTGGAAAAGACTTAGCGGGAAGTTGAGTAGGAAGGGGATTACCTCTTTTAACAATGGTTGGAGGCGTGTTTGACACGACCTTCTCCTTCTGCGCATGGGCAGCAACTTCTGCTTCTTTTCCTTGCGAGCGGGTGAAAACAGCATATGATTGTCCGCTTGCATAGCCTTGAGTACTCTCTTCTTCATCAGATTCATCCTCATCAAATTCCATGTATCCAATAGTGGAGTCGCCAGTCGGCTCACCGACATCTTGATCATCTTCGTCTTGAGGCGAAGATTCTTCATAGTACTGCTCTTCCTCTTCAATTTCGGCCAAAGCATTGACCGGAGGAGCTTCAAGCACCAACCGTGGAGCAGTTGCAGGTAGACGCGGTCTTTGTGAAACATTGTTGGGAACAAAACTCCTTCGTGGAACGTCTCGGTATGAGGAACTAGGAGCCTGGGCCAACTGCTTTTTCAATGCGAGCAGATCATTCGCCATCTTTTGGAATACCGGATCAGATGAAGTAGTAGGCGAGGGATCTGAAGATTTGGACTTTGACGATTCCTTTCTCAACTCGCCAGATATTATCAAATTGTCTTCTATCCGGATGGCGGCAGCCTGAGCAAGAGGTAGAGTAGCTACTCGCTCTTGAAGGAGCAAGAAGCTAACTTTTGAGCTCATGGCGTTCACGAAGAAACACTTCTGATTCTCCGGTGTTGGAAGCATGGCAGTAGGGACACGGTTGATTAATGCATTGAACCGGGTGACAAAATCGCGCATAGTCTCATTGGCCTCTTTCTTCAGGTGGGTGATCCGTGATAGCAATGCAAATGCATCTTCTGAAGGCTTGTATCTGTCTTCAAAAGCTTCCCGCAAGGTTGCCCAACTGGTGATAGAAGCGGCCGGCAAATGCTGAAACCATTCGGCTGCGGGCCCTTGTAGAGTCTCCAGAAAAAGGTGAACCGACACATCTTCGTGAGTCATGTCCAAAATACTGCATGACATAATGAAAGCAGATATGTGGGAATCCGTGCTTTGATTTCCGCTCCCGTCGAATTTGGGAAAATTCTTTCTGTTTCCGTGAGGGAGCGCGTGAACTGGATGTGGTAATGCGAGAGGACCCATAGCATTTCCCCATGGTACCGCCATTTGAAAGGCTGGAAAAAGCACACGAGCTGGGAGGGTGGTTCCACTGAGCAGCAAGGCACTACAAAGGGATGTAGATGTTCCTTGCAAAAGATTTTTTCTTCGTGGAGGTGAGACACTCCTGGACGACCGGCTAGCCGAGCTTAGCGCTGAAAAACGTGCCAGTGTCACGCTGAAATTGTGCCTTTGAAGCAGATCAAAAGTAGGATCAACTTCTCCATGGGCTCTCCTGCTGCGCGTAAAAGGTTCACTTGCCAGCGTACCTTCCAGATCTGCGATATTATGGCGCAGATTTAAACTTTATTTTTGGGTGTACTTGCTGATTTTCTGGTTTTTCTGACAAAAACCAGCAGCATGCACTTTTCTGGATATTTAAATATTATCCTCTTCGAAAAACCGATTGCGGTTAATGACAAATAACAGCGAGGATAAGATGGCAGGGAAGAATAGCAGGCTGATTTTCAGATCTGATTTTTAATTTTTTAGAGGGTTTTGAACTTTTTGGAAAATAGTCAAAAACTCAGATCTACGGAAAAATGTCAACTTTGATAAAAACTCAGCGAACTAAAGATCTGTAACTATGCCCGATCTACGGATCTCAGAAGAAAATTTTCAGTTTTAGGCACTTTTGCAAATTTTTTGGATTTTCAACAAAAAGTGCAGATTTGCAAACAGGCAGTGATTTTCTTATATTTTTCTGATTTTATATTATACCACCACCATAGATCTGACAGATCTATCCGATCCCCAGCGGAGTCGCCAAAAACTGTTGGTCCGAAAATCTGTCGCGCGGACAGATCTATGGATAGACGAGCCAACAGTGTTGCAGGGCTTAGCCCCTCTTTGAGACAGCAAAGCGAAACTGGTTTATTGCTATTTCTACTAGCAGGAACCTATGCAAGTCTCACAGATTCTGCCTTCGGGGTTGGGATCTCATCCCAGTAGAGTATTCCAGGCTGCGAAAAGAAAGGAATGAAGGAGGGAGAAGAGATAGAACAGATCCGAAGGGAGAAAAGAAATGAATTCCAAAGCAGAAAGGTCAGAAGATTTATGTTTTTAGTTTGGTAGTAAACAGAGCCAAACCTACTTGCATAAATAAACAAAGCAATACTGATAAACAAATGACGGAAAAGTAGATATGTATGAATCCAACAGATTAAACACATACAGATCTAACGTAAGAAATATCTAATGTATAACACAGCTATTGAGCACAAAGTCTGAATAATTGTATTACTTGTTCTTTTCTGTTACAAGAAAGCTCAAAGTCTTTCTCTCCTCACTTCTATTTCTATCTGAAAAATGTTTCTCCCGAATACAACCAAGTATTCTCATATTTATAGAAGATGAGGGAGAGAGAAGGCAAAATGGAGCCAACCACTTATTTACAAAGATATTTACAAAATATCTAAAAGTCATCTTGACTTTGACAACTTGGTGGATGACATCATCCCATGATGCAACATGGATGATGTCATCATTTGTGCCGACACATTTTAGACCATTTCGAAAAGAAAGTCGGAGAATAGAGAGAAGAAGAAGAAGAAGAAGAAAAAGAAGAAGCTACTCATCATCATCATCCTGTGGCCGAAAAGGGGTTTCCTGTTTCTGATGCTGCTCAGTTGATGATATGTGGAACTGAGTGCGGTATTCCAAAAACTTGCTGATCATTGGCCCAAAATTGATCCTGTGATGGATCCTTGTGCCGCTCACTGATTGCTTTGCAAGTCTCTCCGCTCGTCTATGAGATTTTCCGGGAGTTTGGAATAATCTTTCTCCGCCTCGATAAGGAACCCGATGAACTCCCGACAGGCCAGTAGGTTGTTGATAGATTCAGTGTCCAATGTGACCTCTGGCCCTGTCCCTTGAGAGGCTATCTCCTTGAAAATCCGGATAGTGTCATCAGCTGATCTTAAGGTAAGGGAAGGAGTGAGCAACCCTGGAGTCATGGTGAGGACAATTTTCTCCATTTGATGCATCGCATCCAGGGCCTCTTCCTTTTACCTTGTCTATCTATTTCTAAAACAAATTCTAGCTGATCTATCTGATAGTCCAAAGTGGACATAGTTTTGTTGAGGGCCCTTGGATGACCGAAGACTCTGAACTTGACCAGATCTTCGACTGGAACAGTCGAACATTTGTTGGAAGGTCTCATGTTGGAGTCTAGCATGTTCTAACTCTTCTGATATCTGACCTGCTAATGCTTGGAGTTCCTTATTCACCTTCTCGATGTTTAAGTATAAACTGATATACTCGGCGATTACTTTTTCACTATCCTTGAGGATTTGGCTCCTCTAAGTAGAAACAGCCATACCCTGCTCGCTGATCTTTAAATACTCATTGATCTTCTCCTGACTGAGCAGCTCAGGAGTTTCGGTGGCAGTTGTGGGGGGTACACTTCCCCATCTTCTGTAAGGCTTGAAGCAGGTACTTATTCTGCTCCTTCAGCAGCCTTTTTCTCCTCTTTCATTTCCTGAAGCTTTTTTGCAGAGTGCAATTAACTGCGGAAAGAGCTTCCCCCTGGAGACTTTCTGAGGATGTCCCCATTGTGACTTGAGTCACGGTGAAATCTGTCGAAGACAGATCTTCTTTCTCTTTGAGAGGGTTGGGGTACGCTATTTCCATGACTCTCTCACCCGCAGCGCTCTTAGAGAAGCGTGGTAACCGGCTTGTGCTTCTTTTCTCCTTTAGCCGGAATGACCGAAAAGTCCATCGGAGCGATGGGAACTTTCCTCTTTTGTTGGCTCAGTTACTGAGAGATCCAAGCTGGTCCTATAGAAGAAGGACTACAGACAGAGGGGGAGGCAGCAATGGTAGAAGAGGGGGAAAAACATGGAGACACGTGGCGGCGGTATGGAAAGAATAGCCAAAGAAATATCCACGGGAGGAAGGGGAACCGCAACTTGCAGAAGCCATAGGAAGGGAAGGGAGCTCAGAGATGAGGGAAGAAATAGAGGAAGACAAATCAGCAAGGGAGGAGAAGATAGATGAAGAAGCAGGGGGAAAGGGTAGAATAAGGGGCAGAGGACACGACAAAAGGGGTGGTCGTTTGAGTCACTCGAGGAGGGGAAGGAAGAGAAGGAGAAGGGATAGAAGGGACCTCTAAATTTTTAGCGACACCAACATCCTGGGTGGATGGGCGTATAGGAATATCCTCTGTCAATTCTTTTTCTGGGGAATCAAGAGTTAATACTTGTTCAGGCTCTGAAGGAAGAGGAATTTCAAGGGCTTCCCTCTTGAATGGTGCTAGGCTCACCTTCTGCACCTTTGCCTTTCAGCTACTTCTTTGACCTTGGAGGTGCGTTACCCGAAGGGGAAGTTGTGAAATCTACCCCGAGGTAGATTAGTCCGTTCATGTGGCACCAATGCTCTGTTCTCCACATAGTCCTCCTTGACCCTCTCCTCAATTGTTTGAGGATACATATTCTTGTCAATGGTCGAGAAGGGCCAATTGTCCCCATCTGTGTCATTATACACCTTATCTACTTCATCTTCCATAGTCTGGAAGCCTTCGGGGGACAATGGCCACTCCGTATTGGATGATTTCCTCCAATGCTAAGTGTGAATGATCCTTTCTTCTGAGTTCCACCTCATGGAGAACGTCAATGTAAATATCCTCAATTTGAGGGACATGGATCGGATCGAGCTTCGCTTTTGGCAGGCAGCTTCTTGGGTCGAAGGTAGGCCTGGCTGGGAAGTCATGCTTCAAAATTGAGTAGCTCCAGCTCTGCGAACATTTCCTTCGCCTTATGGTAGGAGGAGCATGTGTACCGGCCCAATGTGAGGGGGAAAGGAGTTCCGCCCTTCTTTCTTTTGAGGCACTTTTCATGGTACGTGACCAGCTGTCTTGATAGTTCTAATAGAATCAGCCTTGGTCCAACATACCTCGGTAGCCTGGTTGGCTCTCCCAAAAATTTGGCAGCCCTTAGATAGGTGAACGTGGGAAATTGGTGTGAACAGGGCCCCCCATTTCTCTGTGACTGCTACTATGTTCTTGGTTGTCCAGCTATGAGTCATGTTTGGCCTCAGTAGGCAGATGACATGATAGAAGAATGCATCGTTAACTTTTGCGAAATGTTGGATGCTATTCTCCAGCCTCAGCTCTGGATAGTAATCAAATATCTTGGCCTGAGGCTATACTCCACTTCGGTTCAGCCCTGGATAATCCCTTGCTGACGCTGTGCAACATAGACTACATAGGAGTTCATATGGAACACTCCTATTGTGGCGAAACTAGGTTGTAGCTGCTCAGAGATGGTGCTGCTGATTATTTCACCCCAGCAAAAGCGCTGATCGGGCAAATTCTTATTCATTGTCTCCAGGTACCACAGCATCCACTTATGGAAATAGTGGGCATCTGAAAGCCCGAAGACTCTACTCAAGAAGGTGATATTATCACTGAGTTCCTCTGAGAAATCACTGTAGTGGATAGTTTGAGGCCACCGGGTCACCGTCTTCTTGTTCTTTAGGTAGACCTCATTCATCAACTGCATGCACTGGTTTTTCATTGTCTTCCTAGGCCTTGATGCATTCTCGTTGGCTAACAGCCACGTAGTTCCAGTGATGAGGGATGCCGAGAGCATTATTTCAAAAATGACGGGCAGTGAGGTTTATGACTACCTCGCCCTTGCTATTCTTGACACATCTTGTGTCTTTGCTGTAACATTGGGCAATCACCATCATGAATTCGTTGTTTACAGTGCTGACGGGGATTCCTCTGGTGAAGTGCATGGCACTACCTATTAACTTGTCCATCCATGGGACTCCTTGTGACCTTCTGAGTTCTAACCCAGAATTCATCCATGTCAATGTGACCCAATTTAGAGTCTCTGATATCCATACTGCACTCAGCCTTGTGATTCGGGCATCTTGACCCTCTGATATTTGTATTTCATCTCTTCTTCTATCAGCTTAGCCTTTCCTCTTGGTTTGGTGGGTTTCTTGCTTGACGTAGACATTGTGTTCTTTCGAACTCAGTTGCTGATCTGCACGAAGAAGAAGAGAGAATCAATCTAAAAAGGTTGGAATATAGTCATTTTATCTTCCATTTGGAAAGGTAGCAGAAGGAGTTAGAGGTTTAAAGGCTCAGGGCGCAGGGAAAAATGCAACTGGCAGGCCAAATAGATAAGGCGCACAAAAAAGGAATGTTGCAGAGGTTATACTAGCGCCAAAGGCACATGGCGCATGGACGAAGCAGGTTGGATTTTATAGCAGGGTGCACAGGAAATGCATGTTACATTGGGGCTTTGTGCGCCCTTTGGCGCATGGGAAGATTATGTAACATGGACAAATGATGCGCCAAAGGAATATGGTGCGGTGCATGGAGGGTTTACACAACATAATGTTACTGCAATGGAGGGGTGCGCCCGCGCCAATGTTAATCTTTATACTTGCATGAATAAAGTTTGTGTTGCATGAAAGCTGGGTGCGCCCTTTGGCACATGAAAACAACATGTAGCATGGAAAGAAGGCGCGCCAAAGGTTTCAAAGGAGGTGTGAGATTTAAACTTGCAGCATGTAAAAGGGGCGCGCTTCAAGGGCGCAGGTCTTGAAACTGTAACAGGATGGTAGGGTGTGTCCTTGGCGTGGGTCTTGAGCATGTTGCATAGCAGGTAGGTTGCGTCGAGGGGGGCGACAATCTTTATTGTTACAAGGCGTGCCAGTGCGCCATTTGAGATAAGCTAACTACTCAAATCATTTCATTCTTTTCTTTCTCCTACCTCAAAAGACACCTGGACAAGTAAGGTTTCTATGAAAATTTTCTAACAGACCAAGCTACTTTCAAAAACAACTCCCTTCTAGCAGATCTAGAAAGAGGGAGGAGAGAGAAGGAGAAAAAGAAGAAAATGTGATGGAAAACCACAGGGGGAAAGACTTAAACATATCTCTTTTAAAAATAGACCAGCAGACCAAACACACACCAAAACACACCAACAGAACACAGACCAAAACATGAAAGCATGTAATGAAAAAGAGGATGAACCTCTTACCTTAAATATATGTCAAAATCTGAAGAGCGGGTCCACAGGGGGAGATAATGACAGAGCAGAACTGACAAGTCCATAGCAATCACGTGCTTGACTAAAGAATGAAAACGACATGGGCGCACACGGATATTTATAGAAAAACTTGTCATTAATGTGCCAACCACTTTTGAAATGGTGCATGAAAATTGCTGTCGACAGGTGAAAGTGTGTGCCCTTTGGCGCATGGAAGTTTTTAGACAACAGAAGGAATGAGTGTGCCTTTGGTGCACCGTATGCATTGTCGGACATGAAGTCATGTGCGCCCTTTGGCGCACCAAAACTTGGTGTTACACATAGATTATGTGTGCCCTTTGGCGCACCGAAAGACGTGTTAACATGGAAAACCATGCGCCAAAGGCTTTTAAGGGGGCGCACCAAAGCTTTGTGTTACAAGGCAAATCCATGCGCCCAGCCAAAAAAGGCTCAAAAAGACTAAGTTCGAAAACTAGATTTCCCGGGAAGGGACTTTACGATGTTTCGAACGCGGGGGATCCCTAACAAGGGATCGAAACAAAATTTTCGGTATGGTTATCAGTAAAATTGCCCTTGTCAATTTTACGGGATAACAGGTAATTAACCCTGAAAATCCTGACTACCAAAAAGATAATATTCTAAAATGGATAGAAAGGACCTAAAATATATGAACAAAGTATACTAAGGTCAGGGGATCCCAAAGGGGATGATGGCACCTGACGCTAGCATGTTGAATGTGCATGGGTGTTTATGTTGATAAATGTCGACGTGTAAAAAGGAAGACTGAGAAAGTAATGGTACAAGACCAAAAGTGGCAACAAAAAGAAAAGAAAGGTGGCCGAAGACATGGGTTAGTTAGAAATTTTCTTACTTAGGATTTTATATGAATAGTATCATGTAATCAAGACTAGATAATTACCAAAAGTGGATGATTTTTTTACTACACAACCAATACATTGGGGATCACACTGATCGTTTCTTTAAGATTAAACATCTATTTTCAATATCTTATTTATAACAATGCAATCAAGATCCTTGAGCCATATTACAAAAAACTAGTCGACCATAATCAGAAGATAAAAAAATTCAATGGCCCTCTACCAAAGCATGACAAGAAATCTATCAATTCTTCAAAAAACCATATATATCATGTTGTGCCTCCTCTTTCATTGGGGATTCTTGACTTTATTATTACTTATGCTGATGTACCACTACATGTTATCACATTCTCAGATCATGCTTATGAATATACATTTACTTATGATTCATTGTATATCAATGCCTCTATTGGTTCTTATACTTTTAACAATACTATGGTCTATCCATCAGTTGTTCCCAATGTCTTCTTCATGAAAATCCTAGATATCAAATGTACAAATTTTATTATCACATTTTCAGTTCCTAATTATCATGGTCATGTCAAGCATTGCATTAGACTTGGGCACCTCACCATGTTTATACCATTCATCATTACGTCTTCAATTGAAGGTTGTGACATGCTCTTATGTAGACCTTGGATCTACGCTGCCCAAGCCATCCTCTTCATACATTACTTATGTCTGAAGTTTATCCATCACAGAAAATGTGTCACCATCAAGGTATTGCACCATGCACACCATTTCTCTTGGCCCACTCTTGTTGACATCTATGTACCAATCAGGACATCTCGGGTTTTTGTGTCTCTCAACTCTAAATATTTTTTTGCACCTAGTTATCCTATTTATGCATGGTTTACATCACAAACTTGTCATCATCATCATCATTCCATTATTCTAACTCACCGGCCTTAGTACCGTATTTAGGAAGCCCATTCTCATAAGTTTTCTTCACTTTCTTTTCGTCATTGCCCCATTACTCCCCCTTATCGGCCTAAGTCCCCAACTAGAGCATCCCCTTCCTATAGGTATTCTCTACCTCCTTCACTATATTGATCTCCTTCACATACACATAGTTACTCTCATACACCACCAAACTTAAATCATTGTCACATGACTTATTCTCTTCGAACATCAGGTAGGGAGAAATATCCCTTCACTATCAAGTTTTTTTATTATCTACTACCACACTTCACACTTTGTGCTTCATGATAAATCTTTCTCAACACTTCGACATCTTTGGTACACACATTATAATGTCATTACCCAATGAAGAACTATTTTTCTATGGTTCATTTTTTACTATTGGGACCTTCATAAATTAACCTCATATCATATACATCCAATGGTAGGAAATATTGTTCCTATCATCTACACATCTTACATATTGCATCATCACACTCATGCAACATTTGCATATACTCTTGTTCACTTATACTACTTATTTGTTGCATTTTTCTTATAATTATAGATAAATTCTTAGTGTTTCATTGTATTTTTATATATACACATGTGAATTCACATGGTATCTTGAGGTGAGATGCATGACCTATTACATATATATAAATGATGCAGGATGTTCAACACAACTCTTTACCATTATGATCATGGCTCCTAGGGGCATCTACTTTTGTTAAGTTATCATAGTTCACACATTACAAGTTATATCATTGCAGTACTTACTATTTCAAGTCGTTATTACTCTATTTATCATTGTTTTATACACATTTCAACATACTACCTATCTTTCTAAAATTACTAATGTGTGTTTCATGTGTAGTATTTTCTTTACAAGATCCAATACAACCATGGCTATCTATCACTTTTTGTTTTCTATTATTTACTTTTCTTATGGGAGTATGACCTATCTCTTACTTGATCATTGTATTCTTTTTGCCTCTTTGGCCTTGATTATCTCATGACATTATGAGTGATGTCCCATGTTTGAAACCCACTTTTTATAGTCCATCTTGGCCTCCTATGTGCTTATTAAAGTGTCTTCTCCGACATTTAAGATATTTATACTAAAACCTATTAATAGTCCATCTATTTTACATGTGTCATGGTTTCTACCATGCAAATCCCCTACCCCCTTTAGGTATCTAATTTATATATGCATATCAGATTAGGGTCCTCTCCTTTGGATTGCATGCTCCTCCAATCATCGCATGCACCCAAAAAGAGGGGGGAAATTATTGGGTGAACAAATAATCCCTACATCAGCTAAGAGCTAAAGAATATAACTACATAGTACAAGAACAAGACAAGAACACATTCATAGACTGGCCCAAAATCATACTAGGGTCCAAAATGCAAAGCAAACACTAATGCCTAGACCGGGATAGTAGCGGTGGGCAATTGTGTCCCCCCTGGGCACTTCTATCCTAGGGGGAAAATATTCATTTTCTCAGTTCAACATATTTTATAGTAATTTTCATATTAGTTCTCTAGTATCAGGAACTTACCTCCAATTAGAATACTCAATTTATCAATACATTTCAGTTATAATCACAATAATTGAGACTAACAAAAAAAATTAGGACGTATTATTTGTACTAGTGCTTATTCAAGAAGTGTTATGGATGGAGAGAATAACTACACCTATCTCCCCAAAACTCTTCTCTTAGCATGAGATCACCCAAAAAAACTCACAATTGGCATGAGATCACCCAAAAAATCACTCTTGGTGTGATATTGCCCAAAAAACTGGCTCTTGTCATGAGATTACTCATAAACCTCGCCATTGGCATTCAAATAAAAAATCTCCAATAAAACCAAGCAAATTTCTCTCTCTCTCTTACACTTTTATACATCAGGTGCACACTTTCATTTTACATACTTTCACACTTTTACTTACTTATACACATGTTACTTTAATTTCTCATATACGGAACTTTGACTACATTTTATCTCTTATTTTTAAAGTCTGTCCCTAATACAGAATAAGGAGAAGATCACATCAATAAACGAAACACACTATTATGCTTACACTTAACCCCTAAGATTATCTTCCCTTTCCCAGTCTCCATGCTTCATATTGCAATCACTTCATCCTTCACTTGTCCACTCGGCATGCCATTAGTTACACACTTTTCTATAGGATCAAAAGGTATGCATCTTCTATCTACTTTATGATATCGAGTATTCCCTCAACAACATAAAGTTGGGGAAAAATTTAGACACAAAATCTATGCACTTGGGTACATATCTAGGTCCTAGAGCATACTAATATATACATGATTCCTAAGTAAGAAAACTAGTAATTCATAATGTATTTTATGACTTCTGCTTTCAATATTATAATTTTATTGATTTTGAACATCTTACAACTTTTTTGGTATTTTACTAATTTATATTTGATGGCCTCAGATAGTATCACCTAGTTAAGACACTAGCACCCAAGTGCTCCTGACCATCCTAGGTGCTCCTGACCCTTTCTCCCCTTTTCTCACTCTTTTGGGTCTCTTTTACTTATTGGGTATATTTTATACTTGTGAGTCAACCTTCTAATTTCCAAATACAAAATTGAAACAAGGGAATCATATATATATAGCTATACCTCTTAAATAATGGACCAAACACTAAGAATTGTCTAATATCACCTAAGTTTTCATCTAAGGCGCAAGAGAATTTTAAAGGAATACATCTGTCACATCCATACAAGGGATAATGGTTGCATCACTTTACATACACATCATAGGAGGGGAAGTATATTCTATTCCATCACACACATTTACATCATTGGATTATTTTAGATATAGCCCACTATTTTAGTGAAACTTACACAAGGGCATCCTTACTAATTACACACACTTTAAAAAAGAACTACATGGAGTTTAAAATGTATTTTAGTGCTCGTTACTAAGTTCACTCTTCGGGTGACCATCGAGGTTAGTTTGAATTCACATTCTACATATTTTATATTAGATTTGATATGGGTTGTGGACATGTATAGGTAGACAAAAAAAATTTCGTGTTACAAGTACACTCAGTGATCAAGGAGTGAAATCAAAGCAACAAAAAATAACTATATTTTGATTATTCACACAGACACTATTACCCAAATTGTCACTAATGCCTAATCTCTCCTTTCCTCCTATGGAAACTCTTTTGTGGCACATTCCTGAGTTTCATAACCTCCAATGAATGTTAGAAACACTCTTCTTAATTTGTTTCAGGTATTCACCTATCCTGATCACTTCCATGTTTTTCAAGAAGTAGTTAAGTCTCTTTATCTCTCTCTATTGCTTAGGGCTATATATTTGTACATGTTTGTTTTCTTACATATTTACTATACATTAAAATTTGTATATCATATGGTACAATATTTACTATGCAATTAGATTTAATTGAATTTATATTGAATCAACTAGAAGACTTGAAAATAAGGATGTTTATTTTACAATGAGCATATGTAGAAGGGAATAAATTATTAGTGGTCTATCTAGAGTTAACAAGGTCAGAATTGCAAGAAATTGTCTCATGGTTGAAATAAGAAAGGAATCCCTCACAGACTCTCATAAAATTAGTCTCAAGGTGAATTCCATATAGTAATTTTTGAGGAAAATTATTTCGAAGGATGTGTTTTTTAGTTCATCCTAATAGTAAAATAAGGGGGACATCTTGTTTAATTGATTTGGGTAGTGATCTCAGGTCCACATGGTGCAAGTCTCGTAGTAGTTTTTTTGAACACTTGTTCAGTGCTTTGGAGTGTGTTTGCACTTCAAATGCTAAGGAGATTGTGATCACATAATTTCAATTCAATAGAAGGTAAAAGAAAAATAGTTTCATTCTCAGAGCATCCACTCAAAATCCACCATAAGCAGGTTGTTAATCAACATAAGCTTCCTCATCTCTACATTTTCTCTTCTCTCTTGTTTTATATCTTCCTTCTATCTTACATTCTATTTTTTCATTAAGAATGTACCTTTTTTCTATTCCATATTATTCACTTAAGTGGAACTATTTTGCATGGTAAAATTTCCTTTTCAAAAAAGGACTTAATTTCATTCCTAGGAAATATGAAAGGTCACAAGTATTGGTGAGATGAATATTCACATAGGGGAGGTGAAGAGACATCATTGTGAAGCTATAAATTAGGACGGAATCTCCATTAGAAAGGGTTGGTTGTATTTGTTTCCCTACTAATACAATTAATAAGATATATTCTTCTTCCTCATTATCAATTTTTTTCGACACCCTCTACTTCCCAACTTTACAAGCACTATAATATTTTAGAACCAAGAATGAACTGTGTTTATTTAACTAATGAATCCATAGAAATTTCTATCTCTGATTTTTGAGTCTTTATATTACTTACATTGTTGTTCTTATTACTATTGAATGTGGATCTACTTTGGTTAATGTTGGTGAGAATATGTAAGTTCCTAGTCACATTCTTAAACCTCTCTCTACTTTCCTACATCCCTTCACCTCTCTCCAAAAAAATTCTTCCCTTATATAGTGTACAAGAAATTTTTCAGATTTTTAGTGGAGTACACCTGTATGATCCCCGGTCTAATGGCCACCCATAATTTTAATTATTCTTTACATTAAATAAATAGGATCCCCCAATACACAAGAAACAGGGGCCTAGCCCCATGACAGTTAGAGAAAAAAATCTATCCTACTATAGATTATTTTTCCAACAGGTCGATAACTAGGGTAGTGTTATCCAAAATCCACCCCTCAAAGTAATTTTAGACAACCTGCAGCATTTCTTCAGGCTTTATTGAGTAGGATTGGTCTCAGGCCCAAAAAATAAGGTTCTGGAGGTCCCTTTGGCTCTTCTCTAACTTACCTATCCAAGGAAAAAATCCAAGAAGTTGGACAAAATTGAAAAAATTAAAAAAATTGGCTTCATTTAGTGTATTGCAGAAAAATCAAATATTTTCATCCTGGACCACACGTAGGACACTAGGACACACGTGACCCACATGTCCGAAGTCACCATAGGTAGTTCAAATTGGAAAATAAAGGTAAAAATGTCTCAGGCTGCACAGGTACATAAGGGACAACCGGGAACCACATCACCGAAAAGGTCGCAGATAGTGGGAATTGATGAAATCAATTTTTTTTTGGCCCAGATGGTCAGTGGGACATTGGGACATGAGTTTTATACAAGGCCAAAATCACCACACCAAGAGAAAATCAGTGAAGTCAAGTCTAAATGTGATAAGCCACAGTCGTGACAATTGGGACACTAGGACTTGTGGGCTCCAAAAGGCCAAAATAACTGACTACAAAGGAGATGCGGTGAATGCAAAGGTCAATAGACCTCATGAACTAGTCAATGTAGGGACAAGTGGGACATGAGGACCTGAAATACCCGATATAGCCACATGTAAAGGAAAACTCAATGCCTGACCCTACCGAACTTCAAATGTCCATAACTTTTGACCTCGAGCTTCGATTTTCATGAAATTTGACTTTCTAGAAAAAGCATGACTTAGGTATTTGAATTTCTTAATTATGATGAGGGTAGGTATTTAAAAATAATGTAATAATATCCAGCTCTGATAAGTTAAATGCTCAGTCCCCTCAAATAACATAAATGTCTGGCGACCCAAAACAACTGTCCACACTCAGAAGGCCATAAATTTTTCATTTCTCAATGAAAATACACAAAATTGGTACCGTTGGAATCGTGTTTCTGAACCTAGTGCATAGAGATCAAGAAATCTAGAATCAAATGAGGAACCAATGGTGATTTTGTAGAAAACGTGACCAGTTCATAACAGTGATTTTATTTGGTAGTTGGGATGCATTCAATGAAGCATGGGCTGACATATTTCACTGCTGCAAGTTATGGGACAATATAGGGAACCTTTTGAAAGCAACAGACCATCATTTCAATCCATTTACTACCTATTGAAGGTGGTTGAAGGATAGATTTTAGGATTTTCATTTTCCCTCTCTCTCTCTCTTCTCATATTTCTATAAATTGGAGTGTTGGGCTCATTGTAAAGGGATATATTTTTGATTAGAAATAAACTCTGTCAAAATTATTTTGTGAAGCCAATGTGTTGCAGGCCCTTATAGTGGACTCCTTGCATGGTGATCTAGGCCATTATTCTGTAATAGATTGGATTGTGTATATCAATGAAGCAATAAATACAAGTTTGTCGATACTTCTTCCCATGTTGTGTTTGTTTGCATTCTTCTTGCCCTTTCAAACTTAGTAAAATTATATTGAATCTACTTTATACTCTGCAGGGATTCATTCTCATTGTGCATGTATGGAATATTGTAGTGAATGCATTTTCTGGAATGTGGAGAATTATTATCACCCCTTCTAGTATGCACTTTGCTTTTGTTCCTCACACATTGGAGACTATTCTCACACTCTCCTTTTCTGGTGTATCGCCGCTTTAGTGTAGAATTTTGTTTCATGCACACTCTCTCCATGTTCCATTTAAAATTTATATTAGGACATATAGTTTTATCTTCATTAGAGTAGATTGTGATAAATAGTTTAGGAGCAAGAACCAAATTTCTGTAGAGGTCTATCTCAAGTAGAAAGTCCCACAACTTAGAGATAGTACCCATGTTATCAAATCACACTGTGAGCTCAAGCACACACACTTGTGTAGACCAAAGGGTGTTGTGATTTAGTGATAACAGGTACACTTGGTAAACTTTAGACCATATCATATACTTTGGTCAAGGAAGTTTTGTGAGTTACAATTTTAGAGACGAAGCTCATTCAGATCATTTCTAGCCATTTCTAATCATCAGGTTATCCCATATCAGCACATGAACTATAATATTAGTTAAGTTATCTTCTCATTCCCATTCTGAGTACTTCATTGCATGTATCTATTGTTGTCTATCTTATTACACTTATTATCCTTATATTGCACAAATTATTGTGAAAACTAGTTTATTAGGATAATATTCAGGGTAAGTGCATGAAGTTGGGTGGCCAAAAAGTGGACAATAATCTACAAAGAAAAACGTGTACCCGTTTTGTTAAAACATGCTCAAATTTTAATTTTTTTGGCTTATGAATCACTAAAGCATAACGCGTACACATTATTCCTACTATAAACAAAAAAAGAGGCCCAAGCCTCTATCATTTTATCTCCCTAAAACGTGACTTTTAGAGATTAACCACACCCTCACATTTTTTCATTCAACTGGATCTTAAGCTTTAAGGATCGTTTCTAGATCGCCAGGAAGATATGAATCGGTGATGGTGCCACGGAGAAGAGGTAAGCACAATTAATTTCTCAAAATTGCATTGAAATATGATAATTATAGATTAAAATTTGAATTGAATACATATTTTTTATTGTTACAGTTAGAGGTTGAGGGAATCAACAACAACCAAACCTTGTTATTTCTGTCATCCCTCCGTACACTCCCATAATTACTCAACATCCCTTGGGTAGTCAAGAAGATTTAGAATCCCAAATAGTTGAAAACAAAATTGAAATTGAGTATTTAATCAAAATAATGAGGGATGCACAATCTACAAACCCCCACCGCACCTCTCTTGCAAACACATTGGAGGCATTACTTGTTTCAAATTGACACGGCAACGAGAAAATTGATCATAGGATAACTTATAGAGAGGATTTTAGGGTTTATTATTCCAACAAATTGTCATATATGGATGTAAAGAAAAAAGAAATTTCAAAAGACCTCATATGCACCTTATTCATGGACCCCCATAGTAATTTTCTTATTTTATTTTCATGTAAATGATTTCTCATCCATTGGTGCAATAATAATTTGATTAAAAATAATTTTTGGGACCGATGGTGGAAGGTGTTTGATTTTCCACCTTGTAATAACAACAAGTTGCCACTATAATTTCTAAGGAAACTCTATTGCGAGTTTATCCTCAAGGAGATCCCAAATTATTTTGATTTTTGAGATTTCCAGGGCCGAGGAAAAGGATCTACACAGGATTGACTAGATGCACAACATGCACCTATTTAGTAGGGTAGATTACCTATGAAGAATCCCCCTCACCCTGAGATTTTCCCTCAAGCAGTGAAGGAGACAGTAGAGATTAATACAATCCATGTGCTTCAGGGGATATTTTCGACCCTTGTTTGACATATGAGGTATATTTCTGAGCCAGATGCTCATGGAGGTACACAGAGTATTCCCTTAGGGAGTACTAGCATGAGGCCACATCTTTTCTTGTCATGTGGTAGCATGTGTTTGGGGCCTGAGGAGGACGATACTTTCATGCGTACAGAATTTTGTGCACCTGGTGCTAGGGGTGAACACGATAATGTCACTATGTCAGATGTCCTTTCGAGTGATACATTTGGATTACATTCATCAGTGTCACCTTCGCAGGTAAATTTGATATGTTTTGTTATGTGTGTTATAAAAAGTTTGGAGTACCTGAATTACTTATATATGTTAAATTTTTGAAATAATTGTATTTTTACATGTACATGCATTAATATTACAGCATGTGGGAGGCGTATCTTCATCTGGACCATAGGTGACAAGAACCAAGCATATAAATACATTCACAAAGGTAATTTAGAATGTTAATTATGTAAAATTTTCACATACATGTGTGTGTGTGTGTGTGTGTGTGTGTGTGTGTGTGTGTGTGTGTGTGTGTGTGTGTGTGTGTGTGTGTGTATTTTTGTATGTGTATATATGTATTATTTTTTAAGTCAAATATATGAATGTTCTTGTATGTCGATCTAACTCACGTGATATA
The DNA here is from genome assembly GCA_019776745.2 of Taxus chinensis. Taxonomy (NCBI): domain Eukaryota; kingdom Viridiplantae; phylum Streptophyta; class Pinopsida; order Cupressales; family Taxaceae; genus Taxus; species Taxus chinensis. Next base: position 568,701,183 of record CM034147.1, read on the forward strand.
CATGTTTGATAAAGATGTTGACTTCATTAGACACCCCACCATCTCTATGAAAATTAGATAAAGGTGTTGCTGCTGCAATTTCATCTGTGCAACAACTCAATGAAGTATTCAAACAACATGTAAATGTTGTTAAATTTCTTATGTAATTCATATTATGTTAAATTACATGTTAGTAATGTCTTTCATTGTATAATTATTAAATTATGTTAATAATGTCCTTCATTGTGTATATGTAGGAGTTACCTATAATAGGTTGTAGCTCTATTCATTTGATTCATGGGCATGACAGGGTAAAAAAAATAGTTCTATATTGATAAAATTAGTTTAAATATTGTCATTATGTAGATTCATGTACTTAGTTCTATTTTCGCTAATTCTGATGTTAGATTTTCTAATCTTATGTGTATGTAGGGAACTTCAAACCCCTCCATTTTGAGGGCATAGACTCCTCCATCTCATTGTCTTCATACCCCTATTCGTACTACAAGAGCTCTCGATGAATCATTTGAGTGTGAGATGCATATTCGGCGTGATTGACAACTTGCAGAAAGTTTGTGTATTTATGTAAATACTTTCATTCTAGCATGGTCTTAAATACATGTTGAAAACATATATAAATTAATTTTTGAAAAAAAAATAGTGTTTTCATTTACAGGCTCATCTACAGGTGAGCAATCAGTGGAAGAGTACTCAAAGCATGGGCTCAGACAATCCAAAGTCATCTCATGGATCTCCATATTCATCTAAGGGAGAGCCTTCTTCGAGTAAGGCCAAGAGAGGGATAGATTTTGATGAGTAGGACATATATATGTCTTACTCCCATCCATAACTAAACAAGAAAGATTTACTAGGTGATTAATAACTCCCATGTGTTCTTATACATACTCCTATCAAATTCATTCTTAAGTCAATCTAGTCATTCAAGGCTCTTAAGTGACTACGCCCGGATGGGGTATCCCGAAATAACGAGGAGTGTAGGGAACAAAAATGAAGCCTCCACTAGTGTTCACCAGGCCACCCTGATGTGTTGGCATAGTTGGTTCAGTCCCACAAGCTTTCATTTACAAACTATAGTGTCTAGCCGCCCTAAACTAACTTAGACTGCACTATTTCGCGTGTTTGTAAACAATAGCATAGTGACATAACCAAATGGAGATAGAGACAACCACAAGAGGATTTTTTATAGGGCCCCGACATTGAGGTCTCGAATATGATGAGATGTCTCTAGGTTCTACAAATTCTGAGAAATCACCCGTCGAAGATATGGCGTGATTAGGCCTCAGGGCTCTTAAGTGACTACGCCTAGACGGGGTAGCCTGGAAGCACAGGGAGCATAGGGAACAAAAACAAAGCCTCTAATAACATTCACCAAGCCACCCTGACATGTTGGCATACTTGGTTTGGTCCCACGAGTTTTTGTTTCCAAACTACAATGTCTGACAGCCATATACTGACTCCAACTGCACTATTTTGTGAGTTTGCAAATAATAGCATAGCTAGAGAACTAGATGTAGATGGAGAAAACTATGAGAAACTCTCCTATAGGGCCCTGACATGGAGGTCTCAGATCTGATGAGATGTATCTAGGTGCCACGGAGTCTGAGAAATCACCTGTCGAAGATATGACATGATTGGGCCTTAAGGCTCTTAAGTGACTACACTTGGATGGGGTAGCCCAAAAGCACAGGGAGAATAGGGAACCAAAAAATAATCCTCCACTAGTGTTCACCATGCAACCCATATGTGTTGGCATAGTTGGTTAAGTCCCATAAGCTACCATTTGTAAAATACAACATCTAACAACCTTACACTGGCTTAGACTACATTATTTCACACATTTTCAAACAATATGACAGCAAGAGAATCAAATGGATATGGATAAAACCATGATATTATTTCATATAGGGCCCTGAAATGGAGCTATTAGATCTAACAAGACGTCTCTTGGTGCCAAGGAGTCTGAGAAATCACCCGTCGAAGATATAATGTGTTTTGGCCTCAAGGATCTTAAGGGACTACGCATGGACGAGGTAGTCCAAAGGCACGGGGAGTGTAGGGAACAAACACAAAGCCTCCAATAGCATTCACCAGCCCACCCCAACGTGGTTGCTTAGTTGGATTGGTCCCACGAGCTTCCATTTGCAAACTATAGTGTCTGGCAGCCCTACACTGACTCAGACTACACTATTTTACACGTTTGCAAACAATAACACACCGAGAGAACTGGATGGAGATGGAGAAAACCATGAGATAAATTTTTAGAGGGCCTTGACATGGAGGTATTAGATCTGACAAGACGTCTCTAGGTGCCACGAAGTCTGAGAAATCACCAGTCAAAGATATGGTGTGATTGGGCCTTAGGGATCTTAAGTGACTACGCCCAGACGGGGTACCCGAAAGCACAGGGAGCATAGGGAAAAAAATAAGCCTCCACTAGAGTTCATCCAGCCACCCTGACATGTTCCCATAGTTGGTTTGGTCCCACGAGCTTCCGTTTGCAAACTACAACCTCTGGCATCCCTACACTAACTTAAACTGCACTATTTTGAGTGTTTACAAATAATAACATAGCGAGAGAACAAGTTAGAGACAGAGAAAACCATGAGAGTATTTCCTAGAGGGCCATGACATGGAGGTTTTAGATCTGACAAGATGTCTTTAGGTGTCATGGAGTTGAAGAAATCACTCGTCGAAGATATGGCGTGATTGGGCCTCAGGGCTCTTAAGTGACTACGCCCAGATGGGGTACCACAAAACAATGGGGAGCGTAGGGAACCAAAACAAATCCTCCACTAGCATTCACTAGGTCACCCCAACATTTATACGTAGTTGGTTTGGTCCCATGATCTTCTGTTTGCAAACTATAGTGTTTGGCAGCCCTACATTGACTCAAACTGCACTATTTCACGCGTTTGAAAACAATAACATAAAGAGAGAACCGAATGGAGATGGAGAAATGCGTGAAATAATTTCTTAGAGGGCCCCAACATGGAGGTCTCAAATCTGATGAGATATCTCTAGGTGCCACAAAGTCTGAGAAATCACCCGTCAAAGATATGGTGTGTTGGACCTCAGGGCTCTTAAGCGACTACACCCAGACAGGGTAGCCTGAAAGCATGGGGAGCATAAGGAACCAAAAAGAAGCCTCCACTAGAGTTCATCTGGCCACCCCAATGTGTTAGCGTAGTTGGTTTGGTCCCACGAGCTTCCATTTGCAAACTACAGCCTTTGGCAGCCCTACACTTACTCAAACTACACTATTTCGAGCATTTATAAATAATAACACAGCGAGAGAACCGGATGGAGATGGAGAAAACCGTGAGAGGATTTCATAGAGGGCCTCAACATGGAGGTATTAGATATGACGAGATGTCTCTGGATGGGATAGCCCAAAAGCATGGAGAGAGTAAGGAACTAAGACCAAGCCTCCAATAGCATTCACCAGGTCACCTCAATGTTTTGGCATAGTTGGTTTGCTCCCATGAGCTTCTATTTGCTAACTACAGCCTCTGGTAGCCCTACACTGACTCAAATTACACTATTTCACGTGTTTGAACATAATAACACAGTGAGAGAACTAGATGGAGATGGAGAAAATGGCAAGAGGATTTCATAGAGGGCCCCGACATGGAGGTCTTGAATATAATGAGATATCTCTAGGTGCCACAGAGTCTGAGAAATCACCCGTCGAAGATATGGCGTGATTGGGCCTCAGGGATCTTAAGCGACTACGTCAGGACAGGGTAGCTTGAAATCACAGGGAGCATAGGGAACCAAAAAGAAGTCTCCACTAGCATTCACCAAGCCACCGTGACATTTTGGCGTAGTTGGTTTGGTCCTACAAGCTACCATTTTTAAAATATAGCATCTAGTAACCTTACACTGACTCAGACTACACTATTTCACACATTTACAAAAAATAGGACAACAAGAGAATCAAATGGATATGGATATAGATAAAAACACGATAGGATTTCATAGAGGGCCCCGACATGGAGGTCTCGGATTGATGAGATGTCTCTCGGTGCCATGGAGTCTGAGAAATCACCCGTTGAAGATATAACATGTTTTTGTCTTAGGGATCTTAAGGGACTATGCCCGAACGAGGTATCAACACGAGTAGTGTAGGGAACCAAAAGGAAGACTCCACTAGTGGTCACCAAGCAATCCGAATGTGTTGGCCTAGAAGGTTTGGTCCCATGAGCTACCATTTACAAAATATAGCATCTGACAGCCTTACATTGACTCGGACTACACTAATTTGTGTGTTTCCAAACAATAGGAAAATGAGAGAACTAGATGGATATGGATAAAACTACAAGAGGTTTTCGTAGGGACCTGAAAATTTTTCCATGTTAGTACTGAAGAGATTCAAACTTTCATTAAACGACTACAGAAATATAACCTAAATAGTCAGAGTAATAGACTAAATCAGCATTCTATTTCTCACATATAAAATGAATTTCTTCCTTCGAAAAAGAAACTGTAGGTGAATGCTCAATCAAAAAATAAATTACAATTCTCAATGAGTTTCAGGCTCAATTATCAATAATTCATTGCAGGTTTTCTTGCCAGTATATTGCTTTTTGAACTACCTATTTTGATTTGTGAAGTTGAAGAAGCCAGGATTAATAAAAATAATCAACTTGGCATGTTGTCCTTAAGATTATCCATGATTCTATCGATAACATCACATAGATCTTCCATTCCAGTTAATATGTGATCCTTCCATGCTTCCCATTTTTCCTTTTCTTCTTCTCGTATCTTCTCTTTGAGTTCTTCCAGATGCTTTTGGGTAATCAAATTGACTCTTTATGAATTTAGGAGGCATTTCTTCTTAAAATATAAGTGACATCTTTACCTAATTTTTTTCTTCACGATGTTCATTGTCATCTAAAGTTGAAGACTAAAAGTTTATATGGCCTTCGGCTTCTTTTTAGGCACAAAAAACCTTTTGTAATGTCAAAAAAAATTAAAGCTCTTCATTCTCTGTTTGATTGAAGATATTCGTTCTTTCAAAATGAACAGTTGGAACATTGGTGGTCTCTCCAACAAAACTAAGTTCATAGTCTACATAGTTGCATCATGTGGAAAAATCATTGAACATTGGTGGTTTTTTCCAACCATGCTTTCGGGTTACCTCTTCTGGGCGTAGTTCCTTGATAGCCCTTAGGCCAAAACAAGCTATATATTCAACGGGTGATTTCTTAGACTCTGTGGAACCTAGAGATGTCTCATCAGATCCAATACCTTCATGTCAGTGCACTTTAAGAAATTCTCTCACGGTTTTTCCCATCTCCATTCGATTCTCTCGTTGTCTTATTGTTTGCAAACACACGAAAGAGCATACTATGAGTTAGTGTAAGGATGCTAGATGTTGCATTTTACAAATGGTAGCTTGTGGGACCAAACCATCTAGGCCAACATGTCCAAATGGCTTGGTGAATGCTAGTGGAGGCTTTTTTTTGGTTCCCTACGCTCCACGTGATTTCGGGCTACCTCGTTCGGGCGTAGTCTCTTAAGAGCCCTAGGACCAAAACACCTTATATCTTCGACATGTGATTTCTTAGACTCCGTGGCACCTAAATATGTCTCGTTAGATCCAAAACCTCCATGTTAAATCCCTCTATGAAATCCTCTCATGGTTTTTTCCATCTCCATTTGATTCGCTTGATGTCCTATTGTTTGTAAACGCACGAAATAGTATTGTCTGAGTCAGTATATGGCTATTAGATGTTGTATTTTAAAAATGGTAGCTTTTGGGACTAGACCATCTAGGCCAACACATTTGTATGGTCATGTGAACACTAGTGGAGGATTTTTTTTGGCTCCCTACACTTCCCATGCTTTAGGGCTACCTCGTCTGGGCATAGTCCCTTAAGAGCCCTGAGGCCAAAACATGCTATACCTTTGACGAGTGATTTCTCATACTCCATGGTACCTAGAGATGTCTCGTCTGATACGAAACCTCCATGTTGAAGCCCTCTAAAAATTCCTCTCACATTTTTCTCCATCTTCATTCAGTTCTCTCATTGTCCTATTACTTGCAAACACTTGAAATAGTGTAGTCTGAATCAGTGTAAGGCTGCTAGATGTTGTATTTTACAAATGGTAGCTTGTGCAACCAAATGGTCTAGGCCAACACATCCAGCTGGCCTATTGAACACTAGTGGATTTTTTGTTTTTGTTCCCTACGCTACTCATGCTTTCGAGCTACCTCGTCTGGGCATAGTCGCTTAAAAGCCTTGAGGGAAAAACATGTTATATCTTCAACGGGTGATTTCTCAGACTTCGTGGCACCTAAAAACATCTCATCATATTTGAGACCTCCATTTCAGGGCCCTATAGGAAATAATATCATGGTTTTATCCATATCCATTCAGTTCTCTCGCTGTCCTATTGTTTGCAAATGCATGAAATAGTGTAGTCTAAGTCAGTGTAAGGCTACTAGATGTTGTATTTTGCAAATGGTAGCTCATGCCACCAAACCAACTACATCAACACATCAGGGTGGCTAGGTGAATACTATTGGAGGCTTTTTTGGGTTCCCTATGCTCCCTGTGCTTTCAAGATACCTCGTTCAGGTGTAATCTCTTAAGATCCCTGAGGCCCAAACACACCATATCTTTTACAAGCTATTTCTTAGACTCTGTATCACCTAGAGACATCTCGTCAGATACAATACCTCCATATTGGGACTCTCTAAGAAATTCTCTCATATTTGTCTCTGTCTGTCTCCATCCGGTTCTCTCGTTGTCCTATTGTTTGCAAAGGCGTGAAATAGTGTAGTCTAAGTCAATGTGGGGCTGCCAGAGGCTGTAGTTTACAAATGGAAGCTCGTGGGACCAAACCAACAATGCCAACATGTCGGGGTGTCCTGGTGAACACTAGTGGAGGATTTTTTTTGGTTTCCTACGCTCCCCATGCTTTCGGGCTACCCCGTCCGGGCATAGTCACTTAAGAGCCCTGAGGGCCAATCACGCCATATCTTCAACGGGTGATTTATCAGACTTTGTGGCACCTAGAGATGTATCGTCAGATCCAAAACCTCCATGTCAGGGCCCTCTATGAAATTATCTCACAGTTTTCTCTTTCTCCATCCGGTTCTCTCGCTGTACTATTGTTTACAAACACGTAAAATAGTTCAGTTTAAGTCAGTGTAGGGCTGTCAGAGGCTGTAGTTTGCAAATGGAAGCTTGTGTGACCAAACCAACTATGCCAACAAGTCAAGCTAGCTAGTTGAATGCTATTGGAGGCTTCATTTTTGTTCCCTATGCTCCCCGTACTTTCGGGCTACCTCGTCTGGGCGTAGTTGCTTAAGAGCCCTAAGGCCCAAACATGTCATATCTTCTTCGATGGGTGATTTTGCAGACTCCATGGCACCTAGATATGTCTTGTTAGATCTGAGACCTCCATGTTGGGGACCTATAAAAAATCATCTCACATTTTTCTCCGTATCCATCTGGTTCTCTCATTGTACTATTGATTAAAAACACATGAAATAGTGTAGTTTGAGTTAGTGTAGGGCTGTAAGAGATTGTAGTTTACAAACGGAAGCTCTTGGGACCAAACCAACTATGCCAACACATTGGGGTGGCTAGGTGGATGCTATTCGAAGCTTATTTTTGGTTCCCTACTCTCCTTGTGCTTTTGGGCTACCCCGTCTCGGCGTAGTCGCTTAAGAGCCCTTACGCCTAATCACGCCATATCTTCAATAGGTGATTTCTCAGACTTCGTGGCACCTAGAGACATCTCATTAGATTTAATACCTCCACTTTGGGGCCCTCTAAAAAAACCTCTCATGGTTTTCTCCATCTCCATCTGGTTCTCTCGTTGTCATATTGTTTGCAAACGAGTGAAATAATGCAATGTGAGTCAGTGTAGGGCTGCCAAAGGCTATAGTTTGCAAACGGGAGCTCATGGGACCAAACCAACTATGCCAACACATTGGGGTGGCCATGTGAATACTAGTAGAGGCTTCAGTTTGGTTCCATATGCTCCCCGGTCTTTTGGGCTACCTCGTCCGGGTGTAGTCGCTTAAGAGCCGTGAGGCCCAAACACACCCATATATTCAACGGGTGATTTCTCAGACCCCATGACACCTAGAGATGTCTCATCAGATCCAAAACCTCCATGATAGGGATATCTACAAAATCCTTTCATGGTTTTCTTCTTCATCATCTGGTTCTCTCGTTGTGCTATTGTTTGTAAATAAGCGAAATAGTGTAGTTTAAGTCAGTGTATGGCTGCCAAAGGCTGTAGTTTACAAACAGAAGCATGTGGGACTGAACCAACTATGTAAACACATCAGGGTGGCTATTTGAAAAACTAGTGGAGTATTTTTTTGGTTCCCTACACTCCCTGTAGTTTTGGGCTACCTCGTCTAGGCATAGTCCCTTAAGATCCCTGAGGCCCAAACATGCCATATCTTCAAAAAAAGTTTTCTTAGACTTTTTGGCACCTAGAGACATCTCGTTAGATCTAATAACTCCATGTAGGGGACCTATATAAAATCAACTGGTGGTTTTCTCCGTCTCCATCCAGTTCTCTTGTTGTGTAATTGTTTGCAAATGCGTGAAATACTGCAGTTTGAGTCAGTGTACGGTTGTCAGACGTTGTAGTTTGCAAACATAATCTTGTGGGACCAAACCAACTATGTTAAAAAATTGGGGTGGTCTGGTGAATGCTATTGGAGGCTTCGTTTTGGGTCCCTACACTCCTCGTGCTTTCAGGAAACCCTGTCCAGGCATAGTCGCTTAAGATCCTTGATGCCCAATCACGCCATATCTTCGACGGGTGATTTCTCAGACTCTGTGGCACCTAGAGACATCTCATCAGATCCGAAACATCCACATTGGGCCCTCTATGAAATATTCTTACGGTTTTATCCATCTCCATTCATACTAGGTATGTGTAAGGTTGTCCATTGCTAATCACCTGAATAATATAGGTGGTTCATATAATATAGGTGGTGAAATGAGAATTTTAATAAGATATTTTTAAATATAGGTGGTGAAATGAGAATTTATGTTTGTTGTTACTTTCTAATATTTAATTTCTCTTAGCTTAACTTGGCTTTGAGAATAATAAACTCTCTACTAACAGTGTCAACCACGTGCAGGTGGAAGCTTTTTTTATCACCACTAACCTACATAAACATGTTAGTAAGAAATTAAATAGAATTTTAAATGATACAAAATTTAAACAAAATCATTTAAGTAAATATTCAAATTAAATTCATAAATAACATACCTTTGCAAATTCAATCTAATAAACCACAAGGATCAACTCTATTCTTGACAGTAGCAAGAATTGCTTCATGATCTGATTCACGAACCTTCGACAGATTTTTGTTTGATGGCCGACCTTGATATTTGATCAATTTAATATTTGTTGCAAGGACCAAATGTGAATAGTGAAGTATCTTCTGATGTACTTCATAGTATTAAAACAACCAAATGTTTGATTTTTTAATAGGATAGCATTGAAGCTAAGTTCCAGTGACTACCATTGATCCAGTGGGATACTCAAGGTCTTCACCATTAATGACTGTGGAAGTCAATTTTTTTCCCCTCTACACAACGAGATAAGAAGTAGTTTGTTCCCTCTTCATTAAATTCCATTTCAATAACTGTAAAAAACGTGCCCTATGTATCACAAAGTAAAATTGTTCAGTTAATTTATAAATACATTAAGAGTTGACCCATTTAATAATTTATAAATCTAAAACATGGCATGTACATATATGTATGTACGTTGTTGCACTAAATCAGGGACTTAGTCAAAGTCAGGTGATGTTGTCATTTGATCTGAAGACCTTGCAAGTTGTAATGCTCATGGAACTTGATGTGTGTCGAGTGGAATTAGAGGTCTAAAAGTCCATTCATCCACCCACTATTGTGACTCACATTCATTCCACACAAAATCAATGCATGATATACAAAAACATGTCATGCACCTAGTATAAATAGTCCAAACATTTGCATTTGAACTATGGAATGAGTGCATAGCACTTGATCCTACAATTGTCATACAATCTTCAAAGTTTTCCAGATGTTGTTCCTCTATCAACCAAAAATATCTATGAAACCGTTGATCTGTCTTGAGATTCATGGCCCATATTCTTAACACACCAATCAACAATGTTTTTTCCATCTGTAAATTTAGCACCATCCTTGAACTTTAACTCTTCTCTTGCAAGTTCTCTTTTCACACATGTTCTTGTACCATCATGATCTCCGTTTCCATGACCTGCCTCAGTAAAACTCTAGATATTTTATACATTTTTTTCTTTGTGCATCTTTCTTAGCCAATAAAACATCCGTGCATTCTTGAATTATGATGTGTAGTTGTCTGAACAAATGTAATGTTGATTGAAGCTAATGTTCCTCTCATTAAAGTTCACTTAAAACACCTGGAAACCACCCTTATACATATTCTATAGAATGTTTATGGTCATCACTGATGTAGAAATGATACTCTCTTAATATTTTTTGATCTTGCTCAGTACTTTTAGGAGAGTGCATGAATGTTATATGGACAAAAATAGAAACTTGCACTGAGTTATAATATTAAGAATGAACCTCCATTTGTGGCTGCAATGTGTAATTCTTTGTGAATTCAACTACTAAAACAATAGTACCAAGTGGGAATGTGTCCTTACTTAACTTTAATTGTTCATCCAACCATCGATCTCTATATGTGTGCCTTACATACTCATAAAAAAATTTCCTCTCTAAATTTGACCATATATTCTGATACACTTAATTGTTTTCTATTAAGCTCACACCTCTTAGATTCATTTCCATCTTTTAATTGATATGCCACCGATATATATTTGGTGAAATGAACTGATTATTTTCCTATTGAATATGTACTCTCCTCATGGATACAACTTTTTGGATTTGGCAAGCCACTACATACATTGCATGTTCCATCCAAATATGCTTTGTTATAAAAAAATAGTCTTGTTGATTTTTCACAGAATATTGTCGGAATAAATTCCCTTGAAGATTTTTGTCGGAAATTTACTCAACACTCTTGCAACATGATGTCAGTACGCAAAACATGACATATTTGACAAAAAAATATCATAATGCATTGAAAATTCAACATGATGCCTATAGCAAAAAGTGGTACGTGAGTGATTGATTTTCAATAAAATGGTTTATATCATTTCAAAGAATATTTGGCTAATGTTAATATATGGATTTTCATTTTTAAACTTAGAGAAAATTTTTGTTTGAGTAATGTATAAGAAAATTTTTGCACATGATTCATGATTACGAGAACATTTTTTTTTTTTACTGTATCTCTTCTATTTGGTGACACCCTTATGTTATGATTCCTAAATTTTACAATTAATTATTTTAGAATATCAAATGTATTCTTGTCTTTTCATGGAAGTCTACTAGAGAAAGCCCAAAACTCAGTGTTATTGAATAACTCAAGACATTTACGTCTCTCTATTGCTTTCATTAGTGGTTTTTTGTTTAGCTTCAAAGCACTGCTTGTTTTTCTAATCAAGAATTTAATAACTATTTTATCAATTACTATACAATTAGTTAGTGCACACTGTGTAGCATTAATATCTTTGGTGCATCTTTTTTTCACCTATAATTTGGTATGATTTATGTATGTTTTCAAAAAATGATGCATTTTGATCAATAATATTAGATGTTCTTAACCCCAGGGTCTTCATTATAGGTCTCATCTTAATTAATTTCATCAATGAAACAAATAATTCACATCTTTGTGTGTCATTTAAGTACTCAAAGTAATTATCCCCAAATTCCACTAGCTTTTCTTCTCTCATTTCTTTCAGACATTTTGTTAGGCATTGGTTTTATAATGTTTTCATCAGTTTCAATTAAGTGAATTGGTTTTCTTCGTGAAATGGAATGAGGTGTTCTTATAGGTGAAGATTCATTTACAAGGTTACTTTCTTCATTCAGTGTTTTCATACAAATATCGGGGTTAATATTTGGATTCTCAAGTAAGGGTTCAACAATTGAATTCATATCAATTTCTTCATCCATACCAACATTATCATTGACTTCAATATCATTATTCATTGCAAAATCATTATTCTCTACATTTTCATTATGTATTTCATCCCAATTTTCTATTACATTAGCTACATTTGATATAGTGGATGTACCTTTTCCTGCTCGAATTTTTTGCATTCTCTTCAATTTCTTTATTCTCTTCACTTCCAATTTCTTCGGTGTCTTATTCTTGACTTTCCTCTTATCCTTAGCTCAATGTTTATCACCCATGATTATAAAAAATCAACTAGTGGGGTAGAGGAAAAAATGAAATACTAAAAAAATTGTGCAAGAATGTGGAGAAAATTGCAAACAAAAACATAATGTTTACAGAATTCCCGTGAAAGAGATGAAAGGGACGTTGGGGGGCCACAATATATAAAACAAATAAAAATGCATATGTGTTATGTAATACGTACGCATTTTGCATTTTCTCTTTTCCCAAGCCATGCCTCAAGGCTTGGGATCTAGTTTGGATCCCCAAGCCTGAGGCATGGACCTGCACCAAACACAACAACAACGAGTTTTTTACAAGGAAAATGTAAAAATTGCACTTCCTCTATGATAAATCAAAAGAAAACAATCCATCCATTTTAAAAATATTATACCATGACGTAGAGAAGAGTCTCTTTTTTCTAAAAATATAATTTTTCAAACTATGCCTTTTTATAGCTATTTTTTGAAGTGTAAATATGTCTATATTTCATGGTGTATCTTTTTTTTCGGTGATCGAAATTAATATATATATATACTATCCCTAACTAGGCATAATTCTATACATATGGAAAAAAAATCTAATTTTTCGATATTTTTTTAGGTAGTTAGGGGGGGCAACGGTCAGAGCTCCATTATTTTTCAAAACATAAAATTTTTGTACTAGAAAAATCAAAACTAAAAAATATTCTCTAAAAAAAATCTAACAAAAAATGGAGCCCAAGCTATGTGCTCCTAGCTATCTTTCTACCAAAGGGTTTTCAAAAATACTAAATGGTGCTCAAAAAATGTTGGGGGGGCACGAAAGTCACTCTATTATATTTTTTTAACAAAAATAGGAGCATCTGTTGGTATTTTAGTTGTTTGACCCCACTTAAAATTAACCGTTTTCAAAAAAATATAGTAGCTTAGAAACTAGACTCAAAATTCTATGATTCATATCTCTACAACATCTTCCAATTTTGAGTGTAACTATTTCTAAAAAATCGTACAAGTTGAAGATTTTTTCTTTTCAAAAAAATGCGTCCACTTAAGACCCCCTTTTGCCCCCCAACTTGGTGCACTTACCCTTCAATCGATTACTACCCCCTTTAAGTAATTGACCATTTAGGTTTAATCAATATGTTTTAAGCACCTAAAAATAAAGTGAATGTAAGGGTTTTTGTATGGTATTATTCTCATGTAAATACTTCACCATTAACCATTCATAACTGGAATAACATATTAATGCTTGCAATGATTGTTAAAATGATAAGTGTTAGCTCAAATGTGCTTCAGGATAAATATAATTATTTTTATAGTATAGAATATAGAGGATATGGATGTGTAGATAGATGGAAAAATAAGATCATATGTTGGTAATTCTTTGATGCAAGTTTTGGAAGAAGAAACTGGGCAAGGTAAGGATTATACAACTGTTGTAGAGTCTCAATTAGAACTATATAGTCCTAGCCTAGGTATATATGGTCTTAGATCCTTTAATAGTCTAGATATTACACTTCCTTTGTGCTTCACTTTCCTATAAATTTCCTTTTTAGTATGTTTCTCTTCTTCTTTGGAAACTTTAGGATGACTTGTAATCACCAATAAAAAGGTAGATACACTAGAAACCTATATAACCCTTCACAAGAGGATTAAAATACAAAAAGGATAAAATGTATGTGTGTGGTAAGGATGGAATACCCTATGAAGTAAACCCAACAAGAATATTTCACTACATTCCCTCATTGTGGGATTAAGCCTCGTGTAGTTCTCCTAGTTATTTTTGCATTTGCAATTGCAAAATAGCCAACCTCTTAAGGGTTCCATTTTGTATCTTGAAACAAATATAGTGGCATAAATATTTATTATATAATTTACCTAGAATGGTTGTATTTTCCTATGGTGTTTCTCATCTATGTTACCTAACCCTTTGTCCCTCGAAACCCTTTAAAACTATTACAGTGACTTTTCTCTTGTTAATACGTGGCTCCATAACCTTTACATGCCTATAAATAGAGGAATCTAGACTCTTTTAAATGGTTAAATTTTTCAAACCTATAATAGAGACTATAATTTTTTATTTATAGCTGATTTGGGTATATATAGGAAAACCTTGAGTGATTTTGGAATGATATTGTGAGAGTGTCAAGAATGTTATAAAGTGATATTGACTTGCTTATATATCATTTTGTAGGTGAAATATTCTAATAATATAAAACCCTAGGAAGATGAAATAACCTAATAAATATATCCACATCAAAAATAAATTCAGATAAATTAAAGTGGTGGGATTGTATATGTCAAATAAGATTATACCCCACATCACAACCCTTTGTATGTTCATGTATAAGAGAGATGTAAACTAAAATATAAATTTGTTTCATGGAGTATATAACTTGTTAGTTAGTTCTAATTGATATTATTTCTCAAATTGATGACAGATAAGAGTGTAAAGATAAAATATTCATGGGAGAGCTAGAGAGATATATTGATTGGATTCTAAATATGAGCATTTATTCTAGCAAGGTAGCATAGTCAAATTTGTCATTTTAAAAAGGATAGGATACCAAATTTTATTTTCTATAGTAACGATTCATATTTGACATAATTATAATCATTCAGATATATACAAGATAAATTCACAAACCATTTATGCTCAAATAAAAAATAAAAAACAAGCATTAATACATGTTAAATATAAAAAATTGTTGTTAAAAACAATTTATCCTTATTGAGCACTCCTAAATTCATCAATTATGTAATATGTGTGTGTAAATAAATAATGGAAAATAATTTTTTCATCTTTTCCTATCTATACGGTGGTATTTCAAATTAGGATAATGGGATACATGTAAATTTGTCACAACTTAGATACTAAATTGATGGGGATGTAAAATTAGGAAGGTGTTACTCCACACTCTATAAGAGGCATATGATTCTAAAGCCTAGACATAAAAATAGGGTTGTTCCATATAACCATATCCCTATTATAATTTGATTATAGTAAGGCTTAAATGATATTATAACAAGATACAAGATAAATAGGTTGTAAATCAATATTTATAAAGATTGAAACAGAGGTATAACATATTGCAAATAAATATTTGTAAGGGTTAAGGGTCGTGTAAGGTAGTAAGATAAGGACCAAAAGATAAATAATTAAATAGATAGGATATATTCCACCATATCATAATTTATGCATGATCACATCAAAAAAACATTCAAATCCAAAATAAAAATAAAGTACATGAGAGGTTAGAGATTCTTACTTTCTTAAAGACACCATTGGTGCATTATCTTCCCCAAGGCTCAACATCATCTTATGAGAGACAATTTATGTGGGGGAAAAAAATTGAATAGAATAATACCTAGGAACACCTCTACTTTAAGAATATAAATGCATGGAAGATCATGGAAATAAAAAATCCTAGTTTTGTGGATCATACACACCCAATGCTCAAAGTGTGAACTCCAAAGAAGATAAATAGTAAAAAATTCAAAACATTATAAGATTTAAGGGAAGATCATCTAAAACTACTAGAAGTGTTAAGTTATAAGTGATTGAAGTAATGATTTCTCATCTAATGGGTATAATTAGCTTAGATCTAGCATGCATAGTTTATGCTATCCAAAAAATATACCATGGTCAAAGCTGTCATTTTTGATAAACTGCATACCCAACAACATCGATTTTGTTTAATGTTTTTTTATGAGGAAATCTACTCACCATATGGAATTGGAAAAATTCTATTCCATTGGAGAGATAATTCCAAGAATGGGTATTTCATATAATAAGGTTAAACTAGATGGAGAAACCTCATAGGTGCTAACAGGGGAAAATAGGAATGTGTGAGCGTAATAAAAGTAGAAGTGAGAGTGATTGCAAGAGGATGGAAAGGTGATATTACAAGGAGGGTGTAAAATATTACTACATGAGTCCTGAAATATGACTATGTTGGATGTGCTAATATATGAAACATATGATATAATCAGACTCTACATCAAAGTTCTCTCACAAGTACATTTTTTGACCATACAAATGCAATTTGAAAGATTCACATAATCAATGCTAATAAAAATTTGTTCCTGATAATATCCCTCAAGACACCAATTTTGAGAACCTAATTCTCTAATGATTCCTATGAAAATAAAAATAAAAATTAGGTGCATACATATGCCCGAACATAAGATCATTGTATGTCAAAAAAAGTATATATGATATGGTCATTAAGTTAAGAACATGCAACACTATAATTATAATACTAGAAAATATAAAGAAATGAAATAATGAGGTCAAATAAAGCATACATACCTATATACATACATTTTCATGAGTGCATCTGCATAGTGAATCACTAGAGTGTATAAATATTCGTTATGTGAATCGAAGTACATCTGAAAAGAAACACTAGAAGATAAAGTAGATAAATAATAAATAAATCCTAAGATAAGGTGGAGATATTGGGAAGATAGGAAATAATAATTCATAATGATGAGAGAATTTTTGAGTATGCATAGCTATACATCTAATACTTAAGGATTATGGACCTAAAAATAAGTGTTTTTTGAAGATTTGAGGAAAAATGTGTGTAGTATATCATTGTATTAATACTGAGAATATGATCATAAAACTTATTATTAATAATGGAAAATGGAGTTACAATTGAAAATATATCATTATTTGAACATACCAAAATATCATGAGAGGAAGGTATACAATTTTCTATCAATATAAATTCAAGTGATTAATTTTTCATTGTTTCCCTTTTCTATATTTTATAAAATATAGAGCTCTAGTTATCTAATTTGGATGAAATGAGAGACGTTGGATTTAATGTGAGTTGTTCATTGACAAATGAAATGATGAATGAAGTTGGAATGATGTGGTGGATCCTTGGGAAGGTTTTAAATTTAAATTTCGAAAGGGTACATAGTAGAAACACTTAGGTCTCAAGGAAATCTTTCTTAGAATTTTTTTTCTCAAAAGATAGTCAAAATACAGATCATGTTGAAAGGTAGGTGGGTTTTGGTGCATTTTTATTTTGATCATATTTAGGTTTATTTTTTAACCAAAGTGGAGAATGGTGCACAAAGTTTTTTCAATATGGGATCATCGATGTTTGGAAGATCACATCATATGGAAGTTTATTTCATTATAGGACCTTAATATGGCTTATGATGTTTATCAAGAGGGTGTATGCCATCAAGAGAATAACATGGATGATTCCTTTTGGAAAAATAATATATTTTTTGGTGATGGATAACATGGTTGATGGCATAGGCATTGAGGTTTTTAATTTATTTTGTATTTGTATTTAATGATTTTTTTTGTTTTTCACTAATTTTTTATTATTGATTGATACATTACATATTCCATGGAGGATGTAAATTTTAATATCATTTAATGTAATATGGTATCAAATTTTTTTAGAGAAATTATTAGTTATAAATATGACATAGTTTTAGGATATGGAGTTTGGTAGGATTATATAGATGGCACAAATTCATTGTACTTATATTTTATGATAATATTTATCTTTTATGGGATTATCATGCCAAAAAATTTAGATGGCATGGGGTAAAAGATATGATTGTTTTGAAATTTATAATGGAGGATTTTCATGCTATTCTAAGACTTCCAATCTAGTGGGAATGCATGTTTTATAGTGTTCCCAAGAATACAAATGAGATGAGAGAGTTGGTATATTGAGCCACATCATCATATGAGTATCATAAATAATCAATTATAGTGTAACTTATTGTAATGCATTAGGTATTTTGAATGCATGCGAGGATATTATTTAATTGGTTTAGATAAATATTTTATATAAACAATCATATCGATGATTGTAATTATTTCCCTTAGTAGTTTGTGGGTAAGATATTGAACAAGGAAATTGATTCATCTAGATAATATGTATTTGGGTTTTATTAGAACATGATTTATACAAATTATGGGTGCGATAGTAGAGGTTGATTGGTCCCATTATACTACTATCAACATGGATTTATAAAAGATTTATTATGTATAGATTGATTGGGACTCCATGATAGATATCCTTGGATGTTTTGATGATGCTATAGTGGGAGAGAGGAGATGTACAGATACCTATAATAGGGTTTATATCTATACACACATTACATCAAGATCGTATGATGTGGTCCCCATCTAATGGGTCAATTTTTATATGGCCTTCATTTCCCATAACATAAAAAAACACGAGAAATTATAGATTTTAAAGAGTAGTATCACTTGTCGATAGAGACACATCCTATAGACAAAGTGTCTGGAAATATCATATGTTCACATCTTATTATACCACTTTCAGTCCTTCCATATCAACTAAACATGTTAGGGATATAAGAGGTTAAGAACATGAGGGACTATAGGCTATTATCTCACTATTGAGGCCACACTAACATATGTGAGTCCAAATGAGCTAGAAATGTATGATATTAAAAGGACTTGTAACGTAGGTGCATATTATTGAGGTTAGGGACAACCATGAGAGGGATGTTATAAGTTAAGAGGAGGAAGAGATACAATTTCCCTATGGTTTTTACTAAGAGAGGAAATTGAGGTAACAAGGAGGAAGCCGTTATAATTCCTTAGAGTATAGAGATTAATTCCATTCTTTCCAAGGATCGAGAGAGAAGGGAATCATTGATGTTAGTGCATTGAGAGATATTCCAGCAATTTCTTTCTATAATATTATGAGATTATGATGATGATTATTTCATGTTAAGTAAATGGGATGATGAAGTATTCATAGTGGATTAACTTACTTAGTAAGGTGTGAGTTTTTATTTGACTTATTCATTTTTGTATAGTAGTGATTTAAGCTTAATAAGCATAATCATATATGACTTATGAGAATGAGTTTTATATGCGACATCATTTTAATATGCACCTATGATAAAACAAAGGGCCTTGATAAAAGGTGTATGCCATAGTATTTTGGATCCATTCATCGAGAGGTATGAACCATTATTGATGTTGGATCCATTAGCACCCTAAGTAGGAGATTATTGGGGTGTATTTTGGTTAGATGGAGATGTACCTTGAGAGATAGAGTGATATATAGTAACACACATAATTGTAAGTCATAAATAATTAATTACTCATTTTTGCATAATTGGGAAAACTTATGTGAATCTAGCAGCAAAGTTAGTTGTATACTTCACTAATTCCCATACTATTTATACCCTTATTAAATTATGTGAAATCTAGGTTAGTGAATTTAGTACACTAAAATATGTAAGAGGAGGTACATGTTTTTATTCTAACTAATTGATTTCCATTTTTTTATGTAATATCAATACAACACATTAATACTGTATATAATGTATAAAACAAGATATGAACTTAAAAAACACAAGAGAACGAGTGCTCTTAGCTATTTAAAAATGGATCTTGGAAGTTCTAGGAGTGCATAATACATAAACAAAGAGATCTAAATAAAATGATGTTTCATTCTAGTAATTATGATTGAAACCTAACCTCGTGTAAGATTTTATAACTATTTTAGGATCATTTATATAGTCTTAACAAAACTGTATATTTTTTTACCTACTCATATTAATGGTTTGTAAATTTTTTACATTGTCACCTTCCTAGAAATATTTTTCATTATAAAACCCTAGTTGTTAGTCATGTTATGAAGCTCTCTGAACATTTTGATCAAGATCTCAAACCCTAACCATGAATGGGAAAACATAACAAATAAACATTTGTGAGGGTGTGGGCACCTTCGTGAACCACCAACATTGGAATTACTTTGAACAAACCTAAAACACCACGGCATTCTTCACTGAGCATGTGATATTTTAACGAATAGAACTAGATTTGGAAAAAAAATTAACTATGATTGAGTTCATATTTGATCTTGTTGAAATACTTAGAGAAGGGGTGTTTGAGTGGTTGTAGATAAGAGAGACTAATTCCTTGACCTAGTAAGAAGATTCATACCTATAGATATTTTTGCCTAATGAATGTGAATGTGTGTTTGTAATATTTTAGGGTTCCTTTTGCAAGTTTTTTAAGTGATTGTATGAATTCAATACCAAATGATTTCCATGTTAGTAAATGAAGTAGTGTTAGCTTGCTTATATAGGGCTCGAAAGATGAATTATCAAATAAATCCTAACATAGAGGGAGTAAAGTAAATATCAAATAATTTTGAAATGAAAGAAAAGATGGAGGATATGATTTTATAAAACCATACAGATATGTTTGAAATGGATATAAATTCTTGATGAAATTATACACCCTTGAATAGAGATAAAAAAAACATGTTAAATAAAGTTCTCATCGTGTCAGGTTGACTTATGATATGGATTTTATGCATTGTTGTTTCAAAAAGTGTTGGCATATCAATGTCTAAGGATAAAAAAGATATACAAGGGACCTAAAACTTTACTAAGTAGGAATATAAAGGTTTTATTTATCTTAGTAAGAGTGCATTATAAAAATGAGCTATATCAAAGAGTAAATTGCCAAATTTGTGTGTCTACATTTCCTCCCTTTAAGCATGAACTAAAAATTACATGCTTAAAGGAAAAGATACTTGAGTGTTTATACAAACTTTTTATTTTCTTAGAGTTTAGTTTTTAGAGTATTGTTGTGCTTTTTGTTGGATTTTTCTCTAATGAAACTTGTAACACATAGTGTAGTCAATTCTCACTATAAAGAATGGAACTTTAACTCAAATGTAAAATGTAACATGGAATATTTCCATTTACATAAAAATGAAATGAAGATATGTAAACAAGGAAGGAATACACGTATTTGTATTATGAAGGGACAAGATCTCATGTTTTTCTTGTAATTAAAGATTTTCATTTGTAAACTTGTTAAAGGATTGGGGGTGATTAATCCTTAATTTTGCTAAGGAGAAATAAAGTATTAGGTGCACGTAACCCAATATAGAAATAAAAGAGAGATAGAAGAATTGTAAAGTACCAAAAACAAATTTATGGAAGAATACTATGTATCCAATTCATTTAACAACTCTGATATTTTTTCTTTTAAATGTAAGTGGAAGGAAAGAACTGCCTATGAAATTTTTTTATTATTTTATACCTTCCGTAACCCTTTAGACCATAACAGTGTAGATGGATATAGACCTTAACTTCATAAATTAGGAAAAATATTATAAAATAGAAAGAGTTCCTCCATGCACTTCCCACGTGCCACACATTTAAAAAGAAATTGTAATGTTATGAAAGTTACGTGAATAAATGAGATCCATGCCCCCAAGATTCCTAAAATTGTAGTAGAAATTGAGTGTTGTAGTGACAGAGTGAAGTACATCATTCCCCCTATAACTAATTTGAAATAATTAAATTAGATCTGAAATTGCTTCAAAAATGCATACATGTAGGTGAAAATATTAAACTAGTGATAAATTTGATGTAACTAGCCCCTAGGGAAAAATTGCATGAAAGAGTTAATAAGACTATTCATACGGTATTGACCAAATCGTATGATTTTGAACAGGTGCAAGATTTTTTAAATATTTTTGTTTGAATGTATTTCTAAGTACATATACTATGGTTTTACCTATACATTTCCCCAAAAACTATGTGTGTTATAGCTATATATTATATTCAGACGAATTCCACCTATCTAAAGGCATGTGTGAAAAACTTTATTGAGTATATAGGTCATAATAATAGATGTTTTCTCCTGAACTAGATGTATGAGAAGTTATAGAAGAGTGTAGGATACTTAAGATGTGGCCACTTTGAAGAACATGTAATTAGAAAAAAGGAGGTTTTGTGCATAATTGAAACCATGGCACACAATAAGATAAATACTAGGAACAAATAGAAACAATAAAGACAATAACAACACTAGTAATAATCCATTTATTAAAAAACAAGTGTAATAATAATGAATTTATATTCAATAGTTATACAATAAAATTCACATAAAAGTTTTAGAGTCTGCAAACATGGGACACCCAAGGTTTCACAACACAAGTAAAAACACACACAATAAGCTAGTATGTATGAAAATTAAGACTGTCAGAACATGATGAGAAGATACAAAATCTGATATAGAAATATACATGTGAAGTAATATGTGTCAACACTACACAAGACACGTGTTATTCTTGTTATCTTAAAATATAGCATATACATAAATATATGTAATGAAGCATAATGAGGAAGTAGAAAGGATCTATATTAAATAAATAACACATGTTTTTAATGTATAATAGATTCCCTAATATGTATAGAAATTATGGGCAAAGGGCCAACCAAAACCTATCATCGTGTAACACTCTATGTGTGTTCTGTAGCAATCTTCACATACAACATAAATGGCATGATGAATCTTGATACACTAATCAACGAGGTGACTAATACATATACGGTAACTGTAGTAAGCATTGGTATAAAAACTCTTACTTTGAGGCATTGTCATATCAACCTCAAAATGTGGAGGGAAAGACATGAGATTAAACTCAATCAATTATTTCAATACGATGTGTAGGTCATATGTTTTTCACCATTTTCTTTAAATTTTAAAATGTGATGAAACAGATAATGTTATGGGCTGAGGAGGAATACCTATTGTGTTTTTTTTAGGTTCATGCACGTGTTCTGACTTATCGATCCAGATGCTGACTGTGAGACCTTTCTTTTGGCAAGGAGGAACTACTTGAAATAGAAAACAAGACCACCAAAGAAGAGTTAAATAATATATGACTATGGACTGCCTAGCGTATGTTAGATCCAAGAAGTGTGATACTTCCTAGAAGGTTTTCAACCCACTATTGTATAAAACAAATTATGAAATAACTGAAATGTGTACATAAACGGATCTAGTGCTAGTATTATGATTTGGGTACCTCATATCACTATCAGCATTGGTCCAATTAAATACAAAAAACTTAATAGGTCAAGGTATTTAGGTCATGTTGCAGGTTGTTTAGGTGATTTGTAGGTCATAGACATGATCTTAATAGGGTTTGGTAAGGTTTTTGGGTTATCTTGGTAGGTATGTGGTTGCTGGTTTATATAGTGTTGGTAGACATAGAGACTGATATTGGTCGAGGTATGACTAATCACGATTAGAAAAAACTGATGACGGTTATGGGTAACCAGCGTCGGTAGAGGCGGGATGATAAGACTCAATAAGATTTGTTATTGGGGTTTGAGCTGAGGTCAGGAAAAGATGACAGAGGGCATAACGAGGTATATGGGGATCTTAGGAACACTAAAAAATATGTATAGGTCAAGTATAGGTGGTTTTATGGTGTGGGTGGAGGAATGGTTGAGTTTACAAAAAGAGGAATAGTGGGCAAAAGGGAATGCAAGTAAGAAATGACAACAAAGGTGACAAAAACCTTTAAAATAGGACAAGGATAAAATAACATAGGTGATAAATGTACTTTCAGGTGGTGCAGATTCAATGGCTATGTGGTGGTGATGATCATTTAGTGGGATGGAGCTTGGTGCTATAATGGTGCTTCCTAAAATGTTACCATGAGTGCAATACCTCTAGATTTGTCATGGTGCTAGCTATGGATGTCTGTAAGTACAAAAAGGCTCTAGTTCTACTTACATGCAACTCCTTTCTCTTCTCTTCGATTCCAGAATGTGAAGACCCACAAAAAAGGTTACCAAATTGAATAAATGGTAACCAATGATGGTTCCTGGTTAACCAACATCTGTTACGGGATGACCGGCATCAGTTAAGCTAGGATTCCCTAGGCTTGCTAAAAGTAGCGGAATCCTAGAATCATTTGGGCTGGGTCAGTCCATTTATTCACTAATCAGAATGGATGTTATGTTTTTTTTGAGTGGGAAGGTAGTTAGAGGAATAACAGGCCTTGGTTTTTAGGGTTGGACTAAGTCTTATTTATTTATGGAAACATGTTATGAATAGGTTTATGGTGAGGTGTCTAGGTGAGGTGTCTAAGTGAAGTTTATAGGTGAGGTGTGTATCCATTTAATTAAAGTAACTAAATTAAATTAATAAATGGGGTGAGGATGGGTATTAATTTAATTGTAAATAATTAAATTAATATTAATGTGGGGGATAAGGGTCATAGTTAGGTGAATGTGTTTAACTTGGTTATTAGAAAGGGGACCAAGGGGAGTGTGACCCAATTTTGATACATATATTTTTCCCCTTTTTGTCATATGGCTTGTATTAGTAAGCAATGCTGACGAAAATATGAAATAGTTGTTTCTAGTGTAAGTGAGTGTGGTCTTTCCCCAAGCGTGGGTGAAGGTAAGCCCCCTCAGACAAGGAACTGATGAGGTGAGAAACAAAAGCGGTGAGTGGTTTGATAAAATGAGGAGATGAGAAAATGAAGATTAGTGGGTGCATTGGGTAAAGGTAATAGGTCAAATTGGGTAAATAGGTAAATGGACCAAGGTCGAAGGTGGTGAAAGTTGAACGCACTCACACATTGGAAACTGTGGCATGGTACCTGGTTGAGAATATTTCAAACTCTATATCGTCTAAGGTAGATAGGTCTATCTAAATAGGGCTGAAGTGATTCCAGTATCCAAGCTATAGGATATGGTGCGGAAACACAATAGAGGTAAGGTGCAGGAACGTTTAGGTATGTTCCTATACACCAAAGGTTAGGTCAGGATAAATAACATGGAAATAGGCAAGGTAAGGTTGGTAGGCCGAATAATACGGGTAACCACATCGCAAGGTACAGTAAGGACAGAGGGTCGAACTTCACAAAAAGTGGTTCAGGTCAAGGTATACATATAACGGCATGGGTAAGGCCAAGTTATAGGTAAAATAACAACTCCTAAGACGTAGAAAAGGAAATGGAGGGGTAGGTGGGGTTTTTAGGTATGTGACAAGAAGTGAACATAAGGGTACAAGGTGCTAGGTATTGATAATTGTGGTTCAAAATGGATAAAAGAGGGTATAAGGGGAATGAGAGGTAACCGATGTCAGTTATGTAATGAAAAACGTTATTTGAGTAGGGCACGACTTTGAACGATGTCGGTCATATCGATTTGGGGATTTAAAAAGAAAAATTCGTATAATACGTATTCATTTGTATTGCTTTGGCTTTAGTGAAAATGACAGAGCACCAGAATTTTTGTACCTTTTTAAGAGGAAAGTACAAGGGATTATACACAGCTAAGGTGGAGAGATCCAGTTGGAGAGGGGAGCTAGGTAGATGGGTCCATGAGATCAGGCATAGTGAGTTTATTTGGGGAGAGATTTGAGGTAGATTCTGGCATGCAAAAGGCAGGAGATGGTTCATGTGGACAACCAGTGTAGCGACAAGATGTGCCACCGGGTAGACAACACTGAGACGAGGTAAGATATAATCCATTCTATGTATTTTTGTGGGAAAAAAGGTGGATATGTGTAGAGATTTTTAAGGGGGGATTATAATGAAAATTGTGGTTAAAATTGATGAAATGAGAGAGGGGATTGGTCCTAGGTAGGATAATAGGGGTGGGGAGGGGTTTAGGGTAGGGGAGGGTAGGGTAGAATAGTTTTGTTAGGTTAATGTTGAGAATTTTGTTAGAAAGAAAAGGGCATTTTTAGATTTGGTGTGGCAATAGTGACCGACGTCGGTCATGAATTGGACAACATCGATAAGATATAGCCGACATCGCTAAAATGACAGATGACTGATGCCAGTTACTAGTGACCGAGTTCGGTAAGGATTTTAAGGAAAATGAGGTTAGAAAAGGGTTTCATGGGGTTGGAAAATGTGAGGTGTAAATGTAAGTGGGTTTAGGGTAGGTAGGGTATATTACAAAGGTTACAGGGAAGGAAAATATGGAGTTACAGGAATGGGTTAGTCGAGTAACAGGTGTTATGGAAATGGTTATGGGTTTAACAACAGTGTGATTGTTTGGATGTAGGTGAGAGATCAACTATGGATGCAGGATAGAGTTACACCACTATTGCTAGTGTTGTGGGGAGATGTGACCGATGAGGAGTGGAGGCACGTGACTGACATGGGTTTGACTGGTATCTGACACTATGGGTATATAATGCATGATCCTAATATGATTTTTTCTCTCATCTATACATGGGATTCCACAACCAACACATTTTATCTTCTGATAGGTGAGATCATAGTCACCTTAGAGGACATGTATAGGATCCTAAGATTACTGATAGTTGGAGCGCAAGTGTACTCCATTTCATCATAGGGCTTGGAGGAGATTATCTTGATAGGATTTGGAGAGGGGATGGCTAAGATGAGGTTCCATAGCATGAGCATGAGTTATGGAGAGATGTACATGGCCCATCTTGAGGAGATAATTTTATTTTTTTTATTATGGAGGCATTGTGTTGTTTTGCACTGCTAGATGCAAAGGGTAGGAGATTCCCACTGGCACAGATGGGAATTCTTCATGATATAATAGAGGGCGTGACCTAGTTTGCATGGGCACCATCCTACCTGGTACAGTTATACAGGGATCTATGGGCCTATGAGAGGCTATTGAGGTTTAGTGTGTGTTGCACTTTCCTTCTTCATTGTTGGGCCTACAAGCACATTGTGTGTGTGTGGTCAATTGGTTTGCTCTGACTAGATGCATTTGAGCTAGGTAGGGTCTGGGTTGGTTATAGGTGTTGGGTTGCAGTTGGTGGAGTGCATACAGGGGCTAGGGATACACATGATGTAGCCCACTACATGCAAATGTTGGAGGTGTTGTCTAGAGTAGACTTTATCTAGAGGTTGCATGTGGTAAATTTATCATACAGTCACATGGCTGATGAGTTAGATGACCTACAACTGCTCAAGTGGATAGAGGGGCATCGTGTCAGGGAGAAAGAGATGATACCAATAGATAGAGTTTGGCAGAATTTTAGGCTACCCCAGGATGTGCCACTACCATTTCTATAGTATAGGAGGGATGACATAGAGAAACCTATATCTCCACCCTAAACTAAAGTTTGGACAAGGTAGGAGGAGGAGCCGGTGGACTACAATATAGATGATGTTAGTTGCACAGATGCATATAGACGATGGTGGGTATCCTAGCTATGAGAAGCACCACCCAAACCAGGACAGCTACACATGGATACCGCCACATTCTAGAGAGACACATTACAGGGACAGGTGGCCGCATTATAGTCTCAGATTACTGGGTTTATAGGGGCAGCTAACGGGATCACATGAAGAGGTGGGCACATTATAGGTACATGTTGCAGGAATGCAAGGCTAGTTGGCCACTACACATGCATATATTGTGACCCTACAGGCCAAGGTATAGGCACAAGAACCTACACAGGCTCAGGAACAAGGTCCCATTTTATAAACAAGGGCGGGAAAAGGTCCCTAGGTATAGGTACAAGCATAGGGACATGGTCCTTTATTATAGGTAGCAGCGAGATAGGGTCTTGGGAGACAGGTACAAGGACCAAGACCAATGGCACCTCTGCAGACCCTACCGATGGCTAGGTTTAGGGATTCCATGGGAGAGGTGAGATATTATCAAGATCACCTTATGGATGCATGGATAAATGTCCATTCTTATGTAGAGTACATAGCACAACAAGATTATGGAGAGAGGACAAGGTCTCGCACTCACAGTGTAGAGAGTAAAGGGGGTCGGTAAGCCCATAGATAGGAGCAGGGCGAGGCCACTAGTTTACAGAGGCAAGCTATAGGTGAGGGGCTATCAAAGGTTATACCAAGGCCCATGGTAGGTGGGGAGATGCTAGCGGGACACCGCACAGGAGCAGCGGAGGAGGACGACACTAACAGGACATGTATGGATGATATTCTACATGGAGATGCTTGATAGTTACACATATTTCCATTTTTTATGTATTTTTCAAATATACCAGCCTGCATGTCGAAGATGGTGAGGATGCATCTGAGTGATTTGAGATGTTTGTGTTTATTTTTATCTATGTACATATGTATGTATACACAAACTTTATGATTTATAGATGATCATATTTATAGCATGGATAGTCTACTTGTTTTAATTTCCATTATTATGTGTGCATGTGATGGAAACTAGGTGAAGTAGACACAATTGATTCAAGTTCATGTAGGCTTGACAGAGTGAGGTCAATAGGCATGATGGAGTCAGGTTGGTTTAGGCATGATTGAGTTAGGTTGATGTAGGTGTCATGGAGTTAGGTTGGTTTAGGCATGGTTGAGTTAGGTTGATTTAGGCATGATTGAGTTAAGTTGATTTAGGCATAGTAGAGTTAGGTTGATTTAGGCATGGTGGATTTAGCTTAGTTTAGGAATTATTGAGTTAGGTTGATTTAGGCATGTTGGTGTCAGGATGGTTTAGGAATGATTGAGTTAGGTTGATTTAGGCATGGTGGAGTCAAGATCGTTTAGGCATGATTGAGTTAGGTTGATTTAGGCATGGTGGAGTTAGGTTGATTTAAGTTTGATATAATGTCCAAGTTTTCGATAACATGGGGGGGAAATGGTGATGTAAATGTAGGTTATGGTTTAAATTTCCAAATATGTTCTATAATGGAAATGTGAAAATGATAAATGAATGATTTGATGATGTGGTAAAAATGTATATTAATTGATGCTTGTTTGGTTTAGTTTCCAGTCATTGATATGAAATGGAAACTAAATGAGGTAGAATGTGAATAGGAAAGTGAAAGGGGGAATTGGTTAGGGTAAAGAGTGGACGAGATAACCTCTAAGGGCCCCATGCCCTTGAACTTCTTCCTACATAGCCCCGAAAAAAAAGTGCCTCATGCCGATGTAGTTCTCCCATAAGCTAGGGAAGATTATGATGAATTAGAGGAATGGGTTGATAGGTGTTAGGAATGGTTGAATGTAGGTCATAGACTCAGTTGATTTGTGTTAAATATAGGTTTTGATGATCTAGTATTGTGTAAGATAATCACTAAGTAATGAGGAAGGTGAATGGTAAAAAGTGGCAATAGAGCCTCTTAATTGATAAGAATCCTACTAAGTCTACCATACCCAAGATGGGCTTATGAACATAAGACCCTAAAGGAGTTGCATAATGGACCATATTAATGGTGAAGAAAGTCACATAATCACAAAATGTCATGGTTGTGGCAAGTCCCTTGAGTAAAGTGAAAATTAAGATGAAAAGGAAATGAGGTGGGAGTGGGTGGTTCAACGTAACCTATTGTACAAAAGCATGTTTACCTAGAAAGAAACCCATGATCAAAATAGTCAAGTCCATGAAAAAATTTTATCACTTTCTTATTGTATGTTTATTTTTCGATAGACTGATCGATGTGGAAAATCTATATGGGATGAGTATATTATCTCCTTGAGGTCTGTTATCCAAAATGTGCCCGTGCTCATTTTTGTGGCTAACTCCTTGTGTTCTTACCTCTCTTGTGCCTCAGTCTCCATTTTTTATTTTTAGGCACTCAAATATTTCTAAAAATGGCACCATTGGATAGAGCTCTCTCTCAGCTTTCCAGAAAGGTAAATTGTTCCTCCTAACTCCTCATATTTTTCAAGTTATGGCTCGGCGGAGTTTTTGTGGAAAATTTTCCCTTAGGAGGCCCGCAGCCAATAAGAAGCCACCACGTGGCACCTAGAGTGGTGGAGCGCTAGTAAAATTTGAAAAAAATTCCAAAGACCAAAGGGATAAAAATTCAAACTTTTTCCTGCCGATCCGATTTTTGCCTGTTTTTGCCCTAAATTTTCAAATCGCCATATCTTTCGATCAGAAGCTCATATTTTCAAGTTCTTTATATCAATAGAAAGATGGTGAAATTGTATACATTATTTTAGG
Organism: Taxus chinensis; assembly: GCA_019776745.2. Classification (NCBI taxonomy): domain Eukaryota; kingdom Viridiplantae; phylum Streptophyta; class Pinopsida; order Cupressales; family Taxaceae; genus Taxus; species Taxus chinensis. The sequence goes on from CM034147.1 coordinate 568,731,143, forward strand.
ATCAATTTTGCATTTTGGTTGATTTTTGAGAGAGAAAATCAAGAAACACCTCTGGCACGTGGTAATGGCCAGAAATGACATTTCAACAACCGGTTTTAATGCAAAATGGGTCGCATTCTTCTTCAGCATGGCCAAAAGTGTCAGTGCATGGGTCTGTAAGGACACCCATACTATTTTAATGCAATTTAATTCAATGGGGAATGGATTCCATGTTTTTTACATGTTTTCTCTCTCCTGGGCTCGACGCATGCATTGTAAAAGCCAGATTTGGCTCATTTTTTTGAGGTTGAACATTTTTTTTGGATAGCAAGCTTCTTCTTTCACCTTCAACAATTGATTTTTGCAAGTATCAGAACTTCTTCATGATTGTAACAGGTTTCTGCCTATTTGATGTTGCAAATGCAAGGATTTTGACAGTGAAAAATGACAGTGCAAACTCTATGATCAATTTTCAGTCCTTTGTTTGTATTGTCTTGCTTCATTTCAGACCTCTAATTACATCTTATCAGCCTGGGTATGATGTTTCATGTTGCATTTCATGAAATTGTGTCAATTTTCATGAACAAGAAGTTTTCACCACTCATTTGGTGTATCACCTATTAGTTTAGTTTCAATTTTTGCACTTTCTATCTCTGTCTCCTTGGAATTTATAGTAGGATTAGGATTCAAATCTCTGCAATTGTGTAAATAACAGATCTGATTAGAGGAATTTGAGGAACCACCCTCTAATATGGAGATTCCTCTCTCATTTTACAAATCCCACACTTGGAGAGAGGTTTCAATGTTGTGCAATCACACTATATGCCTGAAACATCAACCTAGAAACCTGATTTTCATCCAGGGGTGCTACTGATTTGCAACAACAGTTTTGGCACACCAGGTGGGACCTTAGAGGTCTCATTTTCATTACAGCAAAGTTGATGTGCATCTGCTGCAATTTTCTTGCTTAACAGAGCTATAAATTGCACATCAAGCAACTCCAAGGAGAAGAATCAGCTGGTTTGGGTAGTGCAGACCTGAAAACTCATGAGAAGAATCAAAACAAGGTAAAGAGCTGGAGAGAAATAGGTTTTGTTTGACTATCTATAGTTATCTCCAAGAATAAGGCAAAGTGGGAGGAGAATCCAAAGGTCTCCATCTCCACCAAACAGAACTCTCTCAACTCCTCCACCTGGTAGGCCTTTCATTCAGTCAACAAGGGTTCTAAGACCAATTAGAATGGTACAAAACAACCCCTATGTCAATTTCACTGGCAGCAGCCCACTTGCTCTCAATGCACAAAATCCTATCCCAGTTGTAGCATAGAAGAACATTCCATGCTTCACTGGAGAAAACCAGACCTCATCTAGTGATCATGTTAAGGATATTGCTAACATTTGTGCAATCCATGAGATCAATGAGATGTAAGTTACTGTCAAACTGCTGGCATCTTCATTCAAAGGGAAAGCTTTGCAATGGTTCAGGAGTCTTGCCTCAGGTTCTATTCAAAATTGGAATCAGCTATGTATAGCCCTCCATGAGCAGTTTGGGGAAAAGGGAGAAAACTTGTCCCTTTTGGAGCAGCTGACAACTATCAAAAGAGCTCCCAATGAGCAGCTGACTGATTTTAATTTCAGATTTCAAAGGACTTGGGAGAGAATTCAAGGTGCAGTCAGGCCAACAGTAGAAGGTGCTTTTCTTTACTATCTCAAAGCTATAAATTCTGATATTTCTATGTTGATTCAGTCCATGGGAGGCATAACTATCCCTATGGCTTATAGCATTGCCATTAGGGCTGAAAATTGTTTGATCCAAGCTAGAAAACTAGCCCCTAGACCTCCCATGCCATTGTTTCCAAGTTTAGAGAGCCCAAACACTAATCAAGCAACTAATTTGGCTCCTTCTCCCACTCCTAGAAATTAGAGTTCAAATGAAGCTTCTACTTCATCTCCAAGTGCCCCAAATGAGCTTCAAGAAGTCATGAAGAAATTGTAAAATTTAGGTAATGAGCTGGTTACTCTCAAGAGGCAACAAGCCCAAAGTTTTAGACCTTCCTTCCAGCCTCAAGCTCAACCTAACAGGTAGCCATATCAACCTCATAGACCACCCAATCTAGCTACAAATATAAATCATGCAAGGCCACCTGCCAACAGACCATTTCAGCCCTATAATCCAAATGCTATATCTCCCTCTAAGGCATTGGTGCTAACACAAAACAACGTTGCTCAGGAGTATGATTGGTGTTTTCCATGCAATGACCTCACAACCAATCTATGTGCTTCAACGGTGCCTTGAATCAAGCATTAATGGTGACAACTACTGTTGTGGAGGGTGAGGGCAGTTAAGGAAACAACCAACAACAAGAAACATTCTAGCAACAATCAGCTCCAAATGACACCACACTTGTGAACTGGCAGGCAGAGGATTTTTGTGGCATAAATCAAATAGTCTCTCAAGGTGTTGCAGCCAACACAAGGTCAAAAAGAAGGAATTTGGGTGAAGAACAACCATTAGCTCCAACCAATCCACAACCTTTTATGGCTCCACAAATGGTTGGCAAACAAAATCTAGTTGTAAATGCACAAGGGCAGCCAAGAATAGCTCCTAGACCAACTCAAATACCAGTTGTTGCTGCCCACATGCAAGGGATGAATATGCAAACCAAGGGACAACAAAGAGATCCTTCATCACCATTTAGTATCATTGATTAGATGAAGAAGACAAATGTAAATATATCAATGTGGGAATCCCTATCTATCCCAGGCCAGAGAGATTTGCTACAAGCTACCATGAAGGACTGGCCAACTTCGAATCAGCAAGTCCAAATGCAAGAAAATTTGCTCACAAATGCTGCCCAGCCTGAAGGGAATCATGGAGGAAAGCAAGGTAAAATTTTGAAGCCCCCTCATTTTTATGTCTCATTAATCATTGGAAACCAATTGGTGCACAATTGCATGATTGATTCCAGGGCAAGTAGCTCAGTGATGCCCAAGAAAATAGCTGATCAGCTACGACTTCAATATGAAACCATATCCAAAGGGGTAGTGCAGTTGGATGGGACAGCAGTAACAACAGTTGGGGTGATTAGAAACTTGAGTCTTACCTTGCATGCATATCCAAATGTTGTTGTTTTACAAGATGAATCAGTTATAGACCTTCCACCACTCTTTTCCCTATGTTTGTCAAGGGATTTCACAGCTAAGATTAGAGATTACTTTTCTTCTGATTGGTCACACATGCTATTCAAAACAAGATATGGAACCAAAGCCACAATCAGGTCTGAACCTATTGTAAAATTTCACATTGATCCTTACACTCCAAGTCAGATTAATGTCAATTCTTTCAGTGTTTAATCAAGAGGATTATCCAAGCACTGATGAAGCTGACACCAAGGTAGGAAGCATCCCAGATCTAACTCTTGATGAATGGGAAAACAAGGTGCATGCTTTTGATCCTTATCAAGAAATAGAAGAATCTGAGTTGGGAGTCTATTGCATACATGAAGAATATCAGCCCATTCCTAGCATCACCAAGCCAAACCACAAGGATGAAAATGAGGTATGGTAGTTGTTTTTTGATGGATCAAGGAGTAGACAAGGTGCACGAGGTGGAGCTATGCTTATTTTACCTCAAGGAGTAAAGTACTATTCAGCTTTTAGATTTCAGTTTGCATGCTCCAATAACACTGTTGAATATGAAGCCTTGGTGCAAGGGATGCATTGGGCAATAAAGAGAAAAATAAAGAACTTGCAAGTCTTTAGTGACAGTGAGTTGATTGTCAACCAAGTTAAGGGGCAGCATGCTATCAAGAATGATCTACTAAAGTGCTACAAGAATAGGGTGTGGGACCTCATTGAATATTTTGAGGGCTTTAGCATAAAATCCATTCCTAGAAAATAAAACCAAGCTTCTAACAGGCTTGTAGCAGTTAGGGAAGCCTTTGATATTGTGGAAAGCATTCAAAAGGATAAGGTATAGCCAAACATCCATGTGATTATGAGGCCTTCAGTGCCGGATAACAATGTAAGTTGGCAAGTGTTTGAGAATGACCAGCAAATCATCCATTTCTTACAAGAATAAGTTGAGTTCTCAGCTAAAAATCATGAAAAATTGGAACAGCAGTATGGTGACCAAGTGGTACAGCTGAGAACTAACAAGCTGCCCAAGGGACTTATCACTTTGGAGTCCATTTTCAATCCCAATGATCAGTTTAGGAAAGAGAAAGAAAACATTCAGGTCAAGAGAGAAGATTTAGTATCCATCTTGGTGGAAGAGAACAAACCATTGCAAATCGGAAAGATGACAACTGAATAAGAAAGGTATGAGTTCATACAGCTATGTCAAGAGTTACCTGATGTGTTTTCTTGGAGCTACGAAGATTTGAAAGGTTTCAATCCCAAGTTATCTCAGCACACTATTGAGTTGGATCCAAATACTAAGCCCATCAGGCAGAAACAAAGGATAGTCAATCCACACATGGAACCTCTTATGAGGAAGGAATTAAACGAGTTGATTGAGTTAAGAATCATATTCCCAATCAAGCATTCTAGTTGGGTTGCCAACTTAGTTCTAGTCAGAAAGAAGAGTGGAGAGATCAGATTGTGCATTGATTTCAGAGATTTGAATAGACCATCTCTCAAGGACCATTACCCACTTCCTTCTATGGAGCATATTTTACAAGTTGTCGAGAGGTTTTCACTACTTGATGGATATTCAGGGTATAAGAAGATTATGGTGAAGGAAGAAGATCAGTTCAAGACAACCTTTACAATGAAATGGGGAACTTATGCATACAGGAAAATGCCATTTGGGTTGTCCAACGCTGGAGCTACCTTCCAAAGAGAAATGGACATGGCGTTCAAAGGTTTGATTAACAACATGGTGCTAATATATCTTGTTGATATCACTGTTTTTTCAAAGAATGAAGCAGACCACCTCTCTCATTTAAGACAAGTCTTCCAAAGGTGTAGGAGATTTGGAGTGTCTTTTAATCCTAAGAAGTGTATCTTCCTAGCACATGAAGGAAAGCTCCTTCGCCATATTGTCTCCAAAGAAGGATTAGCAATTGATCCAGAGAGAGTTGAAGCCATAAGAGCACTACCATTGCCAAGCCACAAGAAGGCACTTCAGACTTTCTTAGGGAGAATAAATTTTGTTCGGAGGTTTGTCCCAGATTTTGCAGCCCTTGTCAAACCTATCACCAAGATGTTGAAGAAAAGCATGGCTTTCAAATGGACAGTAGAAGGTAAGGAGAGTTTAAAGCAATCAAAGAAGTAATCTCTCAAGCACCAACTCTCATCAACCCGGACTTCTCCAAGGATTTCATCCTCTATGCATTTGGGGGTAATGATACCATTTCTGCCATTTTGGTACAGCAGAACAAGGACAATGATGAGCAGCCAATTGCTTTCTTACGCCAAAGCCTAGATGACTATGAGGTGATATATTCTTTTATTGAGAAGCATGTACTTGCAATAATCAGAATCTTGAAGAAATTCAAGCATCTAGTCTCAAACAAAAAGGTTCATTTGTTGGTCTCTCATGCAGGAGTAAAGGACTATCTCCTCAACAAGGATTTGAATGAGAAAAGGGCATGTTGGATCACTTGTGTCATGGAGTATGACATTGAAGTAAAGGTCACCAAGCTCGTAAGAGGAAAAGGATTGTGTGAGCAGCTTATTCTGGGCAAGGAAAAAGGAGTATATAATAAAGAAGAAGTTGTTTTGACAGTTCAAGAGAGCCATGTCCAAGGTAGCACTCAAGAAGAGGATAATGTTGTCCCCACTCCTTTCTGGACCCAAGGTATAATGCTCTTCTTAAGCACAGGCCTATGCCCTCCAGAGATGAACAAAACCCAAAGAATACACTTTAGATTGCAGGTTGTCCCATATGCCATAGTAGACGGTGTTTTGTTCAAGAAAGATGTGAATGGAGTGCTACTGAGATGCATTAGAACAAATCAGATTCATAGGGTGTTGGAAGAGTTCCATAGTGAACTAGCTGGTGGTCATTTTGCACCAAGAGTGACAACTTTAAAAATCATGAAGGCTTGTTATTATTGGCCCAAGATTTTCAGTGATTGCTTTGCGTGGATACAAAGGTGCAAGAATTGTGCATTCTTCACAGGTAAAGAGAGGCTTGCTTCCCTTCCATTGTATCCAATTTCAGTTGACCACCCATTCATGCAATGGGGTTTGGAATTCATTGGAGTCATTAATCCCAATTCAAGCCAAGGGCATAAGTGGATTTTGATAGCCACAGACTACTTCACCAAGTGGACTAAAGCAGTAGCACTCAAGGAACAAAATGAGTCTAGCATCTTAGACTTCTATAAGGGGATAGTAACCAGATTTGGCATACCTGCTACAATAATCTCAGATAATGCATTAGCATTCATTGGATCCAAGGTGACTGAGTGGGTTGTCAAGAACGGGATCTACCTAAGTACTTCATCAAACTACTACCCTCAGGGTAATGGCCAGGCTAAATCTACAAACAAGAATTTGTTGAGGATCATTAGGAGGACTCTTGATAAGAATCAGAGGTCTTGGCATACCAAACTAAAATCAGCCTTATGGGCTGATAGGATAACTCCCAAGAGATCCATAAGTAACTCTCCATTCAGGCTTGTTTATGGAAGAGAGGCAATCTTGCCCATGTCACTTGAGTTGCCGACATTGGAACTCATGAAGCAGTTAGAGTTGCTAGATTTTGGGCCCATGGAGGTGAGATATGCAGAGTTGATGGAGCTCCAAGAGATCAGAGATCAGGCATCCCAAGCAATGGAGAAGGATCAAACTTTGATCAAGAAGACCTTTGATAGGAAGACCAAGAGTAGATCTTTCCAAGTTGGAGATCTATTGTAAAAAATGGGATACATATAGAGAAAAATCAGGAAGGCATTCAAAATTTGATGCCATTTGGAGTGGCCCATACATGGTCACAAAGTGTAAGGACAACAATGCCTTCCAATTGTCTTTATTGGATGGAAAATAACTACAGATTCCAGTTAATGGAATCTATCTAAAGCATTACTACTAAAGGGAAATTCTCCACCTTGTAAATATTAGGTTAGGTTTTCATTCCTCCAAGTGCTTGTGCACATTGTTTTACTGTAGGTTGTTTTGTTTTCCCTAAGTGCTTTAGCATAGGCTTATTGTCCCTGGAGACATTTTACAGTCCTTGCTTCCATCAGGTGATATTCCATCTTCCTCCTTGCAACATTCTAAGTCAGTTGGGGTTCCGAACAGAAAATTTTATGACTCCATGCCCAATGGCTGCTTCAGGAAACTGGTATCTTCATCTAGCAAGTAGATGACCCCTCTGAGTCGTCAAAATTGTTATCCAAAATGTGCCCCTGCTCATTTTTGTGGCTAACTCCTTGTGTTCTTACCTATCTTGTGCCTCTGTCTCCATTTTTGATTTTTAGGCACTCAAATATTTCTAAAAATGGCACCATTGGATAGAGCTCTCTCTCATCTTTCCAGAAAGGTAAAGTTTTCCTCCTAACTCTTCATATTTTTCAAGTTATGTCTCGGCGGAGTTTTTGTGGGAAATTTTCCCTTAGGAGGCCCGTGGTCAATAGGAAGCCACCATGTGGCACTTGGAGTGGCGGAGCATGGGGAAAATTTAAAAAAATTTCCAAAGACCAAACGGGTAAAAATTCAAACTTTTGCCCGCCGATCTGATTTTGGCCTGTTTTTGCCCTAAATTTTCAAATCGCCATACCTTTCGATCCAGAGCTCAGATTTTCACGTTCTTTATATAAATGGAAATTTGGTGAAATTATCACTATGATTCTAGGGTCAATTTTGCATTTTGGTTGAGTTTGGAGAGACAAAATCAAGAAACACCTCTGGCACGTGGTAATGGCCAGAAATGACGTTTCAACAACCAGTTTTAATGCAAAATGGGTCGTATTCTTCTTCAGCATGGCCAAAAATGTCAGGGCATGGGTCTGTAAGGATGCCCATGCTGTTTTAATGCATCTTCATTCAATGGGGAGTGGATTCCATGTTTTTTACATGATTTCTCTCTCCTGGGCTCGACCCATGCATTGTAAAAGCCATATTTGGCTCATTTTTTGAGGTTGAACATTTTTTTTGGATAGCAAGCTTCTTCTTTCACCTTCAACAAGTGATTTTTGCAAGTATTAGACCTTATTCATGATTGTAATAGGTTTCTACCTCTTTGATGTTGGAAATGCAAGGATTTTGATAGTGAAAAATGACAGTACAGACTCTGTGATCAATTTTCAGTCCTTTGTTTGTATTGTCTTACTTCATTTCAGACCTCTAATTACATCTTATCAGCCTGTGTATGATGTTTCATGTTGCATTTCATGAAATTGTGTCAATTTTCATGAATAAGAAGTGTTCACCACTCCTTTGGTGTATCACCTATTAGTTTAGTTTCAATTTTTGCACTTTCTATCTCTGTCTCCTTGGAATTTAGAGTAGGATTAGGATTCAAACCTCTGCAATTGTGCATATAACATATCTGATCAGAGGAGTTTGAGGAACTAGCCTCTAATCTAGAGATTCCTCTCTCATTTTACAAGTCCCACACTTGGAGAGAGGTTTCAATGTTGTGCAATCACACTGGATGCCTGAAACATCAACTTAGAAACCTGATTTGCATCCAGGGGTGCTGCTAATTTGCAACAACAGTTTTGGCATGCCCGGGTAGGACCTTAGAGGTCTCATTTTAATTGCAACAAAGTTGATGTGCATCTACCTACAATTTTCTTGCTTAAAAGAGCTATAAATTACATATCTAGCGACTCCAAGGGGAAGAATCAGCTGATTTTGGCAGTGCAGACCTAAAAACTCATGAGAAGAATCAACACAAGGTCAAGAGCTGGAGAGGAAGAGGTGTTGTTTGAATATCTGTAGTTATCTCTAACAATAAGGCAAAGTGGGAGGAGAATCCAAAGGTCTCCATCTCCACCAAAAAAAACTCTCTCAACTCCTCCACCTGGTAGGCCTTTCATTCAGTCAACAAGGGTTCTAAGACCAATTAGAATGGCACAAAAGAACCCCTATGTCAATTTCACTGGAAGCAGCCCACTTGCTCTCAATGCACAAAATCCAATCCCAGTTACAACATTGAAGAACATTCCATACTTCACTGGAGAAAATCAGACCTCATCTGGTGATCATGTTAAGGATATTGCTAACATTTGTGCAATCCATGAGATCAATGAGATGCAAGTTACTGTCAAACTGTTGGCATCTTCATTCAAAGGGAAAGCTTTCCAATGGTTCAGGAGTCTTGCCTCAGGTTCTATTCAAAATTGGAATCAGCTATGTATATTCCTCCATGAGTAGTTTTGGGAAAAGGGAAACAACTTGTCCCTTTTGGAGCAGCTGACAACTATCAAAAGAGCTCCCAATGAGCAGATGACTGATTTTAATTTCAGATTTCAAAGAACTTGGGGGAGAATTCCAGTGGCTGTTAGGCCAATAACAAAAGGTGATTTTCTTTTACTATCTCAAAGCTCTAAATGTCTGATATTTCTATGTTGATTCAGTCCATGGGAGGCATAACTATCCCTATGGCTTATAGCATTTCCATTAGGGCTGAAAATTGTTTGATCCAAGCTGGCAAACTAGCCCCTAGACCTCCCATGCCATTGTTTCCAAGTTTAGAGAGCCCAAAAACTAATCAAGAACCTAATTTGGCTCCTTCTCCCACTCCTAGAAATCAGAGTTCAAATGAAGCTTCCACTTCATCTCCAAGTGCCCCAAATGAGCTTCAAGAAGTCATGAAGCAATTGCAAAATTTAGGTAATGAGCTAGTTACTCTCAAGAGGCAATAAGCCCAAAGTTTTAGACCTTCCTTCCAGCCTCAAGTTCAACCTAACAGGCATCGATATCAACCTCATAAACCACCCAATCTAGTTGCAAATCTAAATCAAGCAAGGCCTCCTACCAACAGACCATTTCAGCCCTATAATCCAAATGCTATATCTGCCTTTAAGGCATTGGTGCCAACACAAAACAATGTTGCTCAAGAGTATGATTGGTGTTTTCCATGCAATGAACCTCACAACCAATCTATGTGCTTCAATGGTGCCTTGAATCAAGCATTAATGGTGACAACTACTGGTGTGGAGGGTGAGGGCAGTCTAAGGAAACAACCAATAACAAGAAACATTCCAGTAGCAATCAGCTCCAAATGACACCACACTTATGAACTGGTAGGCAAAGGATTTTTGTGGCATAAATCAAACAGTCTCTCAAGGTGTTACAGCCAACACAAGGTCAAAAAGAAGGAAATTGGGTGAAGAACAACCATTAGCTCCAACCAATTCACAACCTTTTATGGCTCCACAAATGGTTGGCAAACAAAATCTAGTTTTAAATGCATAAGGGCAGCCAAGAACAGCTCCTAGACCAACTCAAATACCAGTTGTTGCTGCCCACATGCAAGGGATGAATATGCAAACCAAGGGACAACAAAGAGATCCTTCATCACCGTTTAGTATCATTGATCAGGTGAAGAAGACAAATGTAAATATATCAATGTGGGAATCCCTATCTATCCCAGGCCCGAGAGATTTGCTACAAGCTACCATGAAGGACTGGCCAACTTCGAATCAGCAAGTCCAAATGCAAGAGAAGGTGCTCACAAATGCTGCCCATCCTAAAGGAAATCATGGAGGACAGAAAGGTAAAATGTTGAAGGCCCCTCCTTTTTATGTCTCATTAATCATTGGAAACCAATTGGTGCACAATTGCATGATTGATTCTGGGGAGAGTAGCTCAGTGATGCCCAAGCAAATAGCTCATCAGCTACGACTTCAATATGAAACCATATCCAAAGGGGTAGTGTAGTTGGATGGGACAGTAGTAACAATAGTTGGGGTGATTAGAAACTTAAGTCTTACCTTGCATGCATGTCCAAATGTTGTTGTTTTACAAGATGTATCAGTTATATACCTTCCACCACTCTTTGCCCTATGTTTCTCAAGGGATTTCACAGCTAAGATTGGAGGTTACTTATCTGCTAATTGGTAACACATGTTGTTCAGAACAAGACATGGAACCAAAGCCACAATTAGGTTTGAACCTATTGTAAACTTTCACATTGAGCGTTACACTCCAAGTCAGATTAATGCCAATTGTTTAGCGTTTAATGAAGAGGATTATCCAAGCACTGATGAAGGTGACACCAAGGTAGGAAGCATCCCAGATCTAACTCTTGATGAATGGGCAAGCAAGGTGCATGCTTATGATCCTTATCAAGAAATAGAAGAATCTGAGCTGGGATTCTATTGCATACATGAGGAAGATCAGCCCATTCCTAGCATCACCAAGACAAACCACAAGGATGACAATGAGGTATGGCAAATGTTTTTTGATGGATCAAGGAGTAGACAAGGTGCAGGAGGTGGAGCTATGCTTATTTCACCTCAAGGAGTAAAGTACTATTCAGCTTTTAGATTTCAGTTTGCATGCTCCAATAACACTGTTGAATATGAAGCCTTGGTGCAAGGGATGCATTGGGAAATAAAGAGAGGAATAAAGAACTTGCAAGTCTTTGGTGACAGTGAGTTGATTGTCAACCAAGTTAAGGGGCAGCATGCTATCAAGAATGATCTAGTCAAGTGCTACAAGAACAAGGTGTGGGACCTCATTGAATATTTTGAGGGCTTTAGCATAAAATCCATTCCTAGAAAAGAAAACCAAGCTACTGACAGGCTTGCAGCAGTTAGGGCAGCCTTTGATATTGTGGAAAGCATTCAAAAGGATAAGGTACAGCCAAACATCCATGTGATTGTGAGGCCTTCAGTGCCGGATAACAATGTAAGTTGGCAAGTGTTTGAGAATAACCAGCAAATCATCCATTTCTTACAAGAAGAAGTTGAGTTCTCAGCTAAAAATCATGAAAAATTGGAACAGCAGTATGGTGACCAAGTGGTATAGCTGAGAACTAACAAGCTGCCCAAGGGACTTATCACTTTGGAGTCCATTTTCAATCCCAATGATCAGTTTAGGAAAGAGAAAGCAAACATTCAGGTCAAGAGAGAAGATTTAGTATCCATCTTGGTGGAAGAGAAAAAACCATTGCAAATTGGAAAGATGACAACTGAACAAGAAAGGTATGAGTTCATACAGCTGTGTCAAGAGTTTCCTGATGTGTTTGGTTGGAGCTACGAAGATTTGAAAGGTTTCAATCCCAAGTTATTTCAGCGCACCATTGAGTTGGATCCAAATACTAAGCCCATCAGGTAGAAACAAAGGCCAGTCACTCCACACATGGAACCTCTCATGAGGAAGGAATTGAACAAGTTGATTGAGTCAAGAATCATATTCCCAATCAAGCATTCTAGTTGGGTTGCCAACTTAGTTCCAGTCAGAAAGAAGAGTGGAGAGATCAGATTGTGCATTGATTTCAGATATTTGAATAGAGCATCTCTCAAGGACCATTACCCACTTCCTTCTATGGAGCATATTTTACAAGTTGTTTCTGGCTCCGAGAGGTTTTCACTACTTGACGGCTATTCAGGGTATAATAAGATTATGGTGAAGGAAGAAGATCAGTTCAAGACAGCCTTTACAACCAAATGGGGAACTTATGCATACAGGAAAATTCCATTTGGGCTGTCCAATGTTGGAGCTACCTTCCAAATAGAAATGGACATGGCATTCAAATGTTTTATTAACAACATGGTGCTAATATATCTTGTTGATATCACTATTTTTTCAAAGAATGAAGCAGACCACCTCTCTCATTTGAGACAAGTCTTCTAAAGGTGAAGGAGATTTGGAGTGTCTTTTAATCCTAAGAATTGTATCTTCCTAGCACATGAAGGAAAGCTCCTTCGCCATATTGTCTCCAAAGAAGGATTAGCAATTGATCCAGAGAGAGTTGAAGCCATAAGAGCACTACCATTGCCAAGCCACAAGAAGGCACTTCAGACTTTCTTAGGGAGAATAAATTTTGTTCGGAGGTTTGTCCCAGATTTTGCAGCCCTTGTCAAACCTATCACCAAGATGTTGAAGAAAAGCATGGCTTTCAAATGGACAGCAGAAGGCAAGGAGTGTTTTGAAGCAATCAAAGAAGCCATCTCTCAAGCACCAACTCTCATCAACCCGGACTTCTCCAAGGATTTCATCCTCTATGCATTTGGGGGTAATGATACCATTTCTACCATTTTGGTACAGCAGAACAAGGACAATGATGAGCAGCCAATTGCTTTCTTATGCTAAAGCCTAGATGACTATGAGGTGAGATATTCTTTTATTGAGAAGCATGTACTTGCAGTAATCAGAAGCTTGAAGAAATTCAAGCATCTATTCTCAAACAAAAAGGTTCAGTTGTTGGTCTCTCATGCAGGAGTAAAGGACTTCCTCCTCGACAAGGATTTGAATGAGAAAAGGGCAGGTTGGATCACTCGTGTCATAGAGTATGACATTGAGATCAATGTCACCAAGCTGGTAAGAGGAAAAGGATTATGTGAGCAGTTGATTCTAGGAAAGAAAAAAGGAGTATGTAATAAAGAAGAGGTTGTTTTGATAGTTTAAGAGAGCCATGTGCAAGGTAGCACTCAAGACGAGGATAATGTTGTCCCCACTCCTTGTTGGACCCAAGGTATAATGCACTTCCTAAGCATAGGCCTATTCCCTCTAGAGATGAACAAAACCCAAAGAAGACACTTTAGATAGCAGGCTGTCCCATATGCCATAGTAGATGGTGTTTTGTTCAAGAACGATGTGAATGGAGTGCTGCTGAGATGCATTAGCACAAATCAACTTCATAGGGTGTTGGAAGAGTTCCATGGTGGACCAGCTGGTGGTCATTTTACACCAAGAGTGACAGCTCTAAAAATAATGAAGGCTGGTTATTATTGGACAAAGATTTTCAGTGATTGCTTTGCGTGGATCAAAAGGTGCAAGAATTAAGCATTCTTCACAGGTAAAGAGAGGCTTGTTGTCCTTCCATTGCATCCAATTTTTGTTGACCAGCCATTCATGCAATGGGGTTTGAACTTCATTGGAGTCATTAATCCCAATTCAAGACAAGGGCATAAGTGGATTTTGACAGCCACAGACTACTTCACCAAGTGGACTGAAGTAGTAGCACTCAAGGAAGAAAATGAGTCTAGCATCTTAGACTTCTATGAGGGGATAGTAACCAGATTTGGCATACCTACTACAATAATCTCAGATAATGCATTAGCATTCATTGGATCGAAGGTGACTGAGTGGGCTGTCAAGAATGAGATCTACCTAAGTACTTTATCAAACTACTACCTTCAGGGTAATGGCCATGCTGAATCTACAAACAAGAACTTGTTGAGGATCATTAGGAGGACTCTTGATGAGAATCAGAGGTCTTGGCATACCAAACTGAAATCAGCCTTATGGGCTCATAGGATAACTCCCAAGAGATCCACAGGTAACTCTCCATTCAGGCTTTTTTATGGAAGAGAGGTAATATTTCCCATGTCTTTTGAGTTTCCAACATTGGAACTCATGAAGAACTTAGAGTTGCTAGAGATTGGGCCCATGGAGGTGAGATATGCAGAGTTGATGGAGCTCCAAGAGAACAGAGATCAGGCATCCCAAGCAATGGAGAAGGATCAAGCTTTGATCCAGAAGACCTTTGATAGGAAGGCCAATAGTAGACCTTTCCAAGTTGGAGATATAGTGTAAAAATGGGATGCGGATATAGCAAAATTGGGAAGGCATTCAAAATTTGATGCCATTAGGAGTGGCCCATACATGGTCACAAAGTCTAAGGACAGTAATGCCTTCCAATTGTCTTCATTGGATGGAAAATAACTATAGATTCCAGTCAATGGAATCTATCTAAAGCATTGCTACTAAAGGGAAATTCTCCACCTTGCAAATATTAACTTAGGTTTTCATTCCTCCAAGTGCTTGTGCATATTGTTTTTTTGTAGGTTGTTTTGTTTTCCCTAAGTGCTTTAGCACAGGCTTGCTATCCCTGGAGATGTTTTGCAGTCCTTGCTTCCATCAGGTGATATTCCATCTTCATCCTTGTAACATTCTAAGTTAGTTGGGGTTCTGAATAGAAAATTTTATGACTCCATGCCCAATGGGCTGCTTCAGGCAACTGGTATCTTCATCTACCAGGTAGATGACACCTCTGAATCACCAAAATTGTTATCCAAAATGTGCCCCTGCTCATTTTTGTGGCTAAATCCTTGTGTTCTTACCTATATTGTGCCTCAGTCTCCATTTTTTATTTTTAGGCACTCAAATATTTCTAAAAATGGCACCATTGGATAGAGCTCTCTCTCAGCTTTCCAGAAAGGTAAAGTTTTCCTCCTAGCTCCTCATATTTTTCAAGTTATGGCTCGGCAGAGTTTTTGTGGGAAATTTTCCCTTAGGAGGCCCATGGCCAATAGGAAACCGCCACGTGGCACCTAGAGTGGCAGAGCACAGGGAAAATTTGAGAAAATTTCCAAAGGCCAAACGGGTAAAAATTCAAACTTTTGCCCACCGATCCGATTTTGGCCTGTTTTTGCCCTAAATTTTCAAATCGCAATATCTTTCGATCCAGAGCTTAGATTTTAGCGTTCTTTATATAAAATGGAAAGCTGGTGAAATTATCTACATGATTCTGTGGTCAATTTTGCATTTTAATTGATTTTAGAGAGATAAAATGAAGAAATTCCTCTGGCACGTTGTAATGGCTAGAAATGACGTTTCAACAACCAGTTTTAATGCAAAATGGGTCGCATTCTTCTTCAGCATGGCCAAAAATGTTAGGGCATGGGTCTGTAAGGATGGTTATGTTGTTTTAATGAATCTTCATTTAATGGGGAATGTCTTCCACGTTTTTTACATGTTTTCTCTCTCCTAGGCTTGACCCATGCATTGTAAAAGCCAGATTTGGCTCATTTTTTTGAGGTTGAACATTTTTTTTGGATAGCAAGCTTCTTCTTTCACCTTCAATAAGTGATTTTTACAAGTATCAAAACTTCTTCATGATTGTAACAGGTTTCTACCTCTTTGATGTTGCAAATGCAAGGATTTTGACAATGAAAAATGACAGTGCAGACTTTATGATCAATTTTCAGTCCTTTGTTTGTATTGTCTTGCTTTATTTAAGACCTCTAATTACATCTTATCAGCCTGTGTATGATGTTTCATGTTGCATTTCATGAAATTGTGTCAATTTTCATGAACAAGAAGTTTTCACCACTCATTTGGTGTATCACCTATTAGTTTAGTTTCAATTTTTACACTTTCTATCTCTGTCTCCTTGGAATTTATAGTAGGATTAGGATTCAAATCTCTGTAATTATGCAAATAACAGATCTGATTAGAGGAATTTGAGGAACCACCCTCTAATATGGAGATTCCTCTCTCATTTTACAAGTCCCACACTTGGAGAGAGGTTTCAATGTTGTGCAATCACACTGGATGCATGAAACATCAACTTAGAAACCTGATTTGCATCTAGGGGTGTTGCTGATTTGCAACAACAGTTTTGGAACGCCTGGTGGGACCTTAGAGTTCTCATTTTCATTGCAGCAAACTTGATGTGCATCTGCTGCAATTTTCTTGCTTAAAAGAGCTATAAGTTACACATCTGGCAACTCCAAGGGGAAGAATCAGCTAGTTTGGGTAGTGCAGACCTGAAAACTCATGAGAAGAATCAACACAAGGTCAAGAGCTGGAGGGGAAGAGGTGTTGTTTGAATATCTGTAGTTATCTCCAAGAATAAGGAAAAGTGGGAGGAGAATCCAAAGGTCTCCATCTCCACCAAACAAAACTCTCTCAACTCCTCCACCTGGTAGGACTTTCATTCAGTCAACAAGGGTTCTAAGACCAATTAGAATGGCACAAAACAACCCCTATGTCAATTTCACTGGCAGCATCCCAGTTGCTCTCAATGCACAAAATCTAATCCCAATTGCAGCATAGAAGAACATTCCATACTTCACTGGAGAAAATCAGACCTCATCTGGTGATCATGTTAAGGATATTGCTAACATATGTGCAATCGATGAGATCAATGAGATGTAAGTTGCTGTCAAACTGCTGGCATCTTCATTCAAAGGGAACGCTTTGCAATGGTTCAGGAGTCTTGCCTCAGATTCTATTCAAAATTTGAATCAGCTATGCATAGCCCTCCATGAGCAGTTTGGGGAAAAGGGAGACAACTTGTCCCTTTTGGAGCAGCTGACAACTATCAAAAGAGCTCCCAATGAGCAGCTGACTGATTTTAATTTCAGATTTCAAAGGACTTGGGAGAGAATTCCAGTCACAATCAGACCAATAGCAGAAGGTGATTTTCTTTACTATCTCAAAGCTCTAAATTATAATATATCTATGTTGATTCAGTCCATGGGAGGCATAACTATCCCTATGGCTTATAGCATTGCAATTAGGGCTGAAAATTGTTTGATCCAAGCTGGCAAACTAGCCCCTAGACCTCCCATGCCATTGTTTCCAAGTTTAGAGAACCCAAAAAATAATCAAGCACCTAATTTGGCTCCTTCTCCGACTCCTAGAAATAAGAGTTCAAATGAATCTTCTACTTCATCTCCAAGTGCCCCAAATGAGCTTCAAGAAGTCATGAAGAAATTGTAAAATTTAGGTAATGAGCTGGTTACTCTCAAGAGGCAACAAGCCCAAAGTTTTAGACCTTCCTTCCAGCCTCAAGCTCAACCTACCAGGCAACCATATCAACCTCATAGACCACCCAATCTAGCTGCAAATATAAATCAATCAAGGCCTCCTGCCAACAGACCATTTCAGCCCTATAATCCAAATGCTATATCTGCCTCTAAGGCATTGGTGCCAACACAAAACAACGTTGCTCAGGAGTATGATTGGTGTTTTCCATGCAATGAACCTCACAACCAATCTATGTGCTTCAACGGTGCCTTGAATCAAGAATTAATGGTGATAACTACTGGTGTGGAGGGTGAGGCCAGTCAAGGAAATGACCAACAACAAGAAACATTCTACCAGCAATCAGCTCCAAATGACACCACACTTGTGAATTGGCGGCAGAGGATTTTTGTGGCATAAATCAAATAGTCTCTCAAGGTGTTACAACCAACACAAGGTCAAAAAGAAGGAATTTGGGTGAAGAACAGCCATTAGCTCCAACCAATCCACAAGCTTTTATGGCTCCACAAATGGTTGGCAATAAAATCCAGTTGTAAATGCACAAGGGAAGCCAAGAACAGCTCCTAGACCAACTCAAATACCAATTATTGCTGCCCACATGCAAGGGGTGAATATGCAAACCAAGGGACATAAAAGAGATCCTTCATCACCATTTAGTATCATTGATAAGATGAAGAAGACAAATGTAAATATATCAATGTGGGAATCCCTATCTATCCCAGGCCAGAGAGATTTGCTACAAGCTACCATGAAGGACTAGCCAACTTCGAATCAACAAGTCCAGATTCAAGATAAGGTGCTCACAAGTTCTGCCCAGCCTGAAGGGAATCATGGAGGACAGCAAGGTAAAATGTTGAAGCCCCCTCCTTTTTATGTCTCATTAATCATTGGAAACCAATTGGTACACAATTACATGATTGATTTCGGGGGAAAGTAGCTCAGTGATGCCCAAGCAAATAGCTGATCAACTAGGATTTCAATATGAAACCATATCCAAAGGGGTAGTGCAGTTGGATTAGGCAGCAGTAACAATAGTTGGGGGTGATTAGAAACTTGAGTCTTACCTTGAATGCATGTCCAAATGTTGTTGTTTTACAAGATGTATTAGTTATAGACCTTCCACCACTCTTTGCCCTATGTTTGTCAAGGGATTTCACATGTAAGATTGGAGGTTACTTTTCTACTGATTGGTCACGCATGCTGTTCAAAACAAGATATGGAACCAAATCCACAATCAGGTCTGAACCTATTGTAAACTTTCACATTGAGCCTTACACTCCAAGTCAGATTAATGTCAATTGTTCAGGGTTTAATCAAGAGGATTATCCAAACACTGATGAAGCTGACACCAAGGTAGGAAGCATCCCAGATCTAACTCTTGATGAATGGGCAAGCAAGGTGCATGCTTTGATCCTTATCAAGAAATAGAAGAATCTGAGCTGGGAGTTTATTGCATACATGAGGAAGATCAGCCCATTCCTAGCATCACCAAGTCAAACCACAAGGATGACAATGAGGTATGGCAGCTGTTTTTTGATGAATCAAGGAGTAGACAAGGTGCAGGAGGTGGAGCTATGCTTATTTCACCTCAAGGAGTAAAGTACTATTTATCTTTTAGATTTCAGTTTGCTCCAATAACACTACTGAATATGAAGCCTTGGTGCAAGGGATGCATTGGGAAATAAAGAGAGGTATAAAGAACTTGCAAGTCTTTGTTGACAGTGAGTTGATTGTCAACCATGTTAAGGGGCAGCATGCTATCAAGAATGATCTACTTAAGTGCTACAAGAACAGGGTTTCGTACCTCATTGAAGATTTTGAGGGCTTTAGCATAAAATCCATTCCTAGAAAAGAAAACCAAGCTACTGACAGGCTTGCAGCAGTTGGGGCAGCCTTTGATATTGTGGAAAGAATTCATAAGGACAAGGTATAGCCAAACATCCATGTGATTGTGAGGTCTTCAGTGCCAGAAAAACAATGTAAGTTGGAAAGTGTTTGAGAGTTTTGAAGCAATCAAAGAAGCCATCTCTCAAGCACCAACTCTCATCAACCCGGACTTCTCCAAGGATTTCATCCTCTATGCATTTGGGGGTAATGATACCATTTCTACCATTTTGGTACAGCAGAACAAGGACAATGATGAGCAGCCAATTGCTTTCTTCATGCCAAAGCCGAGATGACTATGAGGTGAGATATTCTTTTATTGAGAAGCATGTACTTGCAGTAATCAGAAGCTTGAAGAAATTCAAGCATCTATTCTCAAACAAAAAGGTTCAGTTGTTGGTCTCTCATGCAGGAGTAAAGGACTTCCTCCTCGACAAGGATTTGAATGAGAAAAGGGCAGGTTGGATCACTCGTGTCATAGAGTATGACATTGAGATCAAGGTCAAAAAAGCTGGTAAGAGGAAAAGGATTGTGTGAGTAGCTGATTCTGGGCAAGCAAAAAGGAGTATGTAATAAAGAATAGGTTATTTTAACAGTTCAAGACATCCATGTGTAAGGTAGCACTCAAGAAGAGGATAATGTTGTCCCCACCCCTTGCTGGACCCAAGGTATAATGCACTTCCTAAGCACAGGCATATGCCCTCCAAAGATGAACAAAACCCAAAGAAGGCACTTTAGATTGCAGGCTGTCCCATATGCCATAGTAGACAATGTTTTGTTCAAGAAAGATGTGAATGGAGTGCTGCTGAGATGCATTAGCACAAATCAGATTCATATGGTGTTGGAAGAGTTCCATGGTGGACCAGCTGGTGGTCATTTTGCACCAAGAGTGACAGCTCTAAAAATCATGAAGGCTGGTTATTATTGGCCTAACATTTTTAGTGATTACTTTGCATGGATCAAAAGGTGCAAGAATTGTGCATTCTTCATAGGTAAAGAGTGGCTTGCTGCCCTTCCATTGCATCCAATTTTAGTTGACCAGCCATTCATGCAATGGGGTTTGGACTTCATTGGATTCATTAATCCCAATTCAAGACAAGGGCATAAGTGGATTTTGACAGCCATAGACTACTTCACCAAGTGGACTGAAGCAGTAGCACTCAAGGAAGAAAATGAGTCGAGCATCTTAGACTTCTATGACGGGATAGTAAACCCATATTTGGCATACCTGGTACAATAATCTTAGATAATGCATTAGCGTTCATTGGATCCAAGGTGACTGAGTGGGCTGTCAAGAACAGGATCTACCTAAGTACTTCATCAAACTACTACCCTCAGGGAAATGGCCAGGCTGAATCTATAAACAAGAACTTATTGAGGATCATTAGGAGGACTCTTGATAAGAATCAGAGGTCTTGGCATACCAAACTGAAATCAGCCTTATGGGCTGATAGTATTACTCCCAAGAGATCCATAGGTAACTCTCCATTCAGGCTTGTTTATGGAAGAGAGGCAATATTTCCCATGTAACTTGAGTTGCCAACATTGGAACTCATGAAGCAGTTAGAGTTGCTAGATTTTTGGCCCATGGAGGTGAGATATGCAGAGTTGATGGAGCTCTAAGAGATCAGAGATCAGGCATCCCAAGTAATGGAGAAGGATCAAGCTTTGATCAAGTATACCTTTGATAGGAAGGCCAAGAGTAAATATTTCCAAGTTGGAGATCTAGTGTTAAAATGGGATGCAGATAGAGCAAAACTGGGAAGGCATTCAAAATTTGATGCCATTTGGAGTGGCCCATACATGGTCACAAAGCCTAAGAACAGTAATGCCTTCCAATTGTCTTCATTGGATGGTAAAGAACTATAGATTCCAGTCAATGGAATCTATCGAAATCATTGCTACTAAAGGGAAATTCTCCACCTTGCAAATATTAACTTATGTTTTCATTCCTCCAAGTGCTTGTGCACATTGTTTTGTTGTAGGTTGTTTTGTTTACCCTAAGTGCTTTAGCACAGGCTTGCTATCCCTGGAGATGTTTTACAGTCCTTGCTTCCATCAGGTGATATTCCATCTTCATCCTTGTAACATTCTAAGTTAGTTGGGGTTCTGAATAGAAAATTTTATGACTCCATGCCCAATGGGCTGCTTCAGGCAACTGGTATCTTCATCTACCAGGCAGATGACACCTCTGAATCACCAAAATTGTTATCCAAAATGTGCCCCTGCTCATTTTTGTGGCTAAATCCTTGTGTTCTTACCTATCTTGTGCCTCAGTCTCCATTTTTTATTTTTAGGCACTCAAATATTTCTAAAAATGGCACCATTGGATAGAGCTCTCTCTCAGCTTTCCAGAAAGGTAAAGTTTTCCTCCTAACTCCTCATATTTTTCAAGTTATGGCTCGGCGGAGTTTTTGTGGGAAATTTTACCTTAGGAGCCCCAATGGCCAGTAGGAAGCCGCCACGTGGTACCTGGAGTGGTGGAGCACGGGGAAAATTTGAAAAAAAATTCTAAAGACCAAACGGGTAAAAATTCAAACTTTTGCCCGCCGATCCGATTTTTGCCTGTTTTTTCCTTAAATTTTTCAAATCGCCATATCTTTTGATCCAGAGCTCAAATTTTCACATCTTTATATCACTGGAAATATGGTGAGATTATCTACATGATTCTAGGATAAATTTTTAATTTTGGTCGAGTTTGGAGAGAGAAAATCAAGAAACCCCTCTGGCACATGGTAATGGCCAGAAATGATGTTTCAGCAACCAGTTTTAATGTAAAATGGGTCGCATTCTTCTTCAGCATGGCCAAAAATGTCAGGGCATGGGTTTGTAAGGACTCCCATGCTGTTTTAATGCATCTTCATTCAATGGGGAATGAATTCCATGTTTTTTATAATATTTTCTCTCTCCTAGGCTCGACCCATGCATTGTAGAAGCCATATTTGGCTCATTTTTTTGAGGTTGAACATTTTTTTTTGGATAGCAAGCTTCTTCTTTCACCTTCAACAAGTGATTTTTGCAAGTATCAGACCTTCTTCATGATTTTAATAGGTTTTTTCCTCTTTGATGTTGCAAATGCAAGGATTTTAACAGTGAAAAATGACAGTGCAGACTCTGTGATCAATTTTCAGTCCCTTGTTTGTATTGTCTTGCTTCATTTCAGACCTCTAATTGCATCTTATCAGCCTGTGTATGATGTTTCATGTTGCATTTAATGAAATTGTGTCAATTTTCATGAACAAGAAGTGTGCACCACTCCTTTGGTGTATCACCTATTAGTTTAGTTTCAATTTTTACACTTTCTATCTTTGTCTCCTTGGAATTTAGAGTAGGATTAGGATTCAAACCTCTGCAATTGTGCAAATAACAGATCTAATTAGAGGATTTTGAGGAACCAACCTCTAATCTATAGATTCCTCTCTCATTTTACAATTCCCACACTTGGAGAGAGGTTTCAATGTTGTTAAATCACACTGGATGCCTGAAACATCAACTTAGAAACCTGATTTGCATCCAGGGGTGCTGCTGATTTGCAACAACAAGGTCTTCGTGAAGCTGATCGATATGGGAAGCTTCTGGATATTTTCATTGTATTTTTGTAGTGATTTTGTATAGCTATCCTTCATGGGAGACGTCTAGTTATAGCGGAAAAAATAGAGGGAAAAGATGTCCCTTTGTGAGGGATTCATCTTTTACTGGAAGTTTGACTAAAGGATTTGAATCCCGCTTTTTTTTATGTTTAAGTCATGGACATGGCTATAGAGTAGAGTAGTAGGCTCTTATTTGGAGGACCAAACCATAGTACAAGGGGGTTTAACTATGAAAGGGGTGGTTTCAAGTGATGAAACGACCACGGGATTCCATCTTGAAGAAGAAGAAAAGTATCCATGAGAATCATGCTATGAGTAGAGCCATGTTATTCCTATTGAAGATAAGGTTGAAATGCGGACTGGTAATCATCTAACTCTTATTTAGTCGTGGATCCTCAAAGTGGGTAATATGGAAGGTGAACAACCTCAAGGTAAAGAGTGATAAACTTATAGAAAGTGATATAGGACTTGATGTCAACAATAAAATGGCCAAAGATGCAAGGCATTGAGAGTCTCAGGTTCAAGTATACCTTTGAGTGAAGACAAATGATAAGCACCTGATTCATAGGCATGTGTAATTATATAGGGTCCAAGCCAATTAGGAGAAAATTTTCCCTTCTTACTTTTATCTTCTTTGGTTACATGTTGATTTTCTTTCACGTCGAGGTCACCAACCTAAAATTTTAATTTGTGAACATATTTTTCCTAGGAACATTTGATACGTTTTTGGTAGATTTTGATATGGTCAAGAGCATTGAGACGCCTATCATCTAATAACTCAAGTTTGTGGCCAAACAATCTTGGTGAAAGTCAACGTCATTGAGTATGTCTTGTAGTGAGATGCAGAGAGATGGAATTTGCACTTCGAGAGGTAAGATAGCCTTAGTACCATAAACTAGAGAAAAAGGTGTGGCTGTAGTTGAAATGTGAATACTAGTGTGATAAACCCAAAAGGTGAAACGAATGTGTGAATGCCAATCCTTTCCAGTATCGTCAACTACTTTCATAAGAATTTTTTTCAAGATTTTATTGGTCGATTCTGCTTGGCCATTGGTCTTTGCGGGTAATAAGGGGATGAGAAACTGAGTTGGATACCAAAAGTGTCACATAGCTTATGTAGGGTTTTATTTTTGAATTTCTTTCCATTATCATTGATGAGCAGTGAGGAAAACCAAAGAGAAAAATGATGTGGTGGTTGATGAATTTACATATTTTCTCAAGTTTTGTAGAAATTAGGGGAATGGCCTCTACCCATTTAGTGTAATATTTAGTAGAAGTTATTATCCATTGTTGGTGTTGTGAAGAATGGGGATTGATCTCACTGACAAGATCCAAGCCCCATTGAGAGAAAGGCCAAAGATCTCATGTGACCTGTAAGGCATGACTAGGTGTGTGATGAAGATTAGCATGTTTCTGGTATTTCATAGAACATTTGACATAGTCACAAAAATCACATTTTAAGGTTGGCCAATAATAGCTAAGGTAAAGAATGATTTTGGCTAAAACTAAACTACTAAACTGACCACCAAAAATTCCATTGTGGACTTCCTTAATGGTGTAGGGAATTTCAGAACTTGTAAGGCATTGTAAGAGAATACCATTGAATTTGCACTTATAAAGGAGACCACCCATGATGACATAAGAAGAGATACTTTTAAGAAAGGCTTGTTGTCCATTACAAGTGAGATCAGCGGGTAGAATGGAAAGGGAAAGATAGTTGGACAATTTCTTATACCAAAGGTCATGTGGGTCAGGTGCAATGGTTCTAACAGAATAGACCTCATGAGGAAAATAAGAGGGTGATTGTAGCCTTTATATTATGACAAAGATTTTAGAGTCAACAGGCAAAGTAGGTATTTGAGAAGCCAAGAAGACACATTGTATTTGTAAACTTATTGGTAGAACATGGGGTGGTTTGAAGTTTGTAATGGTCAAATGTGGTCAAAAGTATATCTATGTTATGTTTATACTTTTGAAGTGTATCATTAAAACATTGGTATATACTATTGACTTGGTTTATGACCAGATGGGAATCACCAAAGATATTTATGGATTTAACATCTAAGGCATAATCATTCTGGAGGCCCAATATGAGTGCTTCATATTCAGAAATATTGTTATTACATTAAAAATTGAGTTTGAAAGACAAAGGAATAGGTTCACCATCAAGAGGAATGAAGATGACACCAGCCCCACCTCCATGATGACACTTGGAGCCAATGAAGAAGAGTTTCATTTGGTAAGCGGGTTCATCTAGGGATAAGGTAGTTATGGATTCATCTAGGAAATTGAATTTAGAGAGTTGATTCTGAGAAAGATTCACGTAAGATAGCTGGTTAAAAATAGCTTGACCCTTGATGGACTTTTGATGAATGAACTCAAGATCAAGGTCGGAAAGAAGCATAAGCCAACGTGCGGCATGTTGATGTTGAAATCGTTTGGCGTACATATAGTGTAAGGGGTCATAATTAGTAATAAAAAAGGTTTTTTGGTTAAGTAGGTAATGAAAAAGTTTGGCGGTGACCAAAGACTAAGGTTAGGTAGATTTTTTTTTGGCATGGGTATATCTAGTTTCATAGTCTAGAAGGGTACAAATTATGTAATAAAATTCTTTCTCTCTGTACTACTCATCGTGATGAGTGAGCATGGAACCTAAAGAATGGTAAGTGGCATAAATATATAGGTAAAAGGGTTGGTCATCCTTAGGAGGAATGAGAACTGGTGGTTGAATCATGTATTTTTGTAAGGCTTTAATGGTTTTATGGCATTTATCATCCCATTTGAATGAAACGTATTTCTTGAGAAGATGATGAAATGGTTGACAATGGTCAGAAAGATGTGAGAAAAAATTATGAATGGATTGAAATTTACCTTGTTGTATTTGAATTTTATGAAGATTAGTGGGTGGAGACATTTCTAGAATAGCCTTTACCTTAGCAGGATCGAATTCTATGCCACGTAAAGAAACAATGAAAACAAGGAGTTTTCCTAAAAGTACCACAAAGACAAATTTCTTTGGTCAAAGATGAACACAATACTTAATGGTGTGGTCAAAGATGACCTTAAGGAAAGTTAGGTGTTTGGATCGATGTTTGGATTTGGCAAGAAGATCATCTACGTAATCTTCCAATATGTGATGTATGATGTCATGAAATATGTAAGTCATGGCTTGTTGGTATGTAGCGCGGGTGTTTTTAAGGCCAAAATGCATGACTTGATAGCAGAAAATACCCTAAGGGGTAATGAAGGAAGTCTTGTGTTGATCCTCTGGAGCCAGTAATATTTTATTATAACCCAAGAAGCTGTCCATGAGTGATATCATTTCATGTCTGTCGATGAGATCAACTACTTGGTCAATGCTTGGTAGGGGAAAGTCATCTTTGGGACAAGCTAGGTTGATATCCTGGAAGTCTGTGCAAATGCAGAGTTCCCCTATCGCCTTTGTGATAAAAATGATGTTAGAAATCCATTAGGGATAGTTAATGGGTAAGATGAAGTAAACTAAGAGAAGGCACTGAACCTATTCATTAATAAGAAAATAAATGTGAGGATGCATTTTCTGCAGTTTTTGTTTGATGGGTTTGACATCAATAATAGTTACGATATTATGTACCATGATTTTTGGGTCGATACTAGGCATATCGGCATAATACCAAGAAAAATCATTGCTATGGTCATGAAGGAAAGAGGTAAAATCTTCCTAAGTGTTAATGTTGATTTCAATGGTCGATTCATTCAACATGGTTTGCATCTTAGAAGGTAACGACCGATGCATATGAGAATATTCCGTGCCAAGCTAGGTGAGGATGGACTCATCATCTTGACATTAAACAACATTAATATAAGGTGTATCTCCATCGATAATGTCATGATATAGGAATGGGAGTGAAGAGGGAGCCTCACCATCACGTTGATAGAACAGAGGTCCAAGAGAACTTGTGTTTAAAAAAATAAAAAGTTAGGAGGAATAGATTCATGATCTATGGACTCCGTGGGGGAAGATGGTGATGTGGGTGAATGAGGTGAAGAAGGTTAGTCTTCCTTAATGAGGTCAAAGTGATCCTTCTTGGGAGGTGGTGTGTCAAAGCCAATGTCATTATGGTCATTGTGTTTACGAGTGGTACAGGAGATGAAAGTGTGGCGTCTCTATTCATAAAAACCAGAGCCAAAGCCTTTCCATGCGCAATGGTGAAGGAAAGTATTAGTGAAGTGGTAGTTAATAAGGGAATGTAATTCAACTAAAAATGGTTGTGTTTGGGATGTAGGTTCAGGTGAATAAGTGGCAATATCAAGTCCCCCATATGTTAGATTATTGCAAAGGTAGGGAGGACCATAAGGAAAAAGCTCACCTACGTGGTAGTCATAACTAGGGTGTTGATGGAGGTTTCCATACTCTTACAGAGTGAGGAACGTGTGGATGTTGTATAGGTGGTACTCACCTAGAGTGAGGTGTTGAAAGACACCTTCTAAGGGATCAGTAGTCGATATGTGGGTAGTGGGGATAGACAACTTGCTAGATCATTAGGAGACAGGTGAGTCTACTGTAGAGGCTATGGAGGAAGTAAGAATAGAAGGGTTAGATGTGGGAGGGGTAGTGGTAGTCTTGGTGGATGGGATTGTAGGTGAAGGTAGAGTGGGGATAGTGGCATATGCCTTGACTAGTACAAGCACATCATTAGGATGATATAGCATGTTACAGGTCTCTGAAGGTAATGAGTCCGGTTGGGATGGTGTAGTTACATCCTTCATGTTCAAATTTAAGGCAGACAGAGATGAAAAGAGTGGGATTGGGGTCGTCATACTGGAAGGGGAAGATCTCTTCGTATGAAAAGATATGGATGGCTACTTGGTGAGTAGGTGGAGGTGTAGCGGAAATATTTTCCTTTAAAGGTAGGGGATTTCAGGTTAGGATTTCATCTATGGAAGGAACATGGGGAAATTGGGAAGCAAATGGTACATCCTTGAAAATAGCATGGACCTCACGGACATTGATATCATTGGTTGAAGTGTCACCAAATTAGGTTGAAGATGAGGCATGATTAGGGAATGGTTTTTTAAAGATATGTAGGTTTTGGTTAGCAGGTACATTTTGATTATCCAAGACTATATGTCCATTGTCTAACATTTCTAAGATGATATCCTTAAAGGTGATGCAATTGCTATCACTATGACCTTTGACATGATGATATTTACAAAATTCATGTTCTTTATATTACGTGGGCATGGGATGATTGGGGTCAAAACCAGTGTGTGGTTTTATAGGTGGAAGGGTAATGGCACTAACCTTAATAATATTTTCCAAAAAATAAGAATATGGTTCTCCTATTGGGGTGTACTTTCACTATTCTCTAGGGTTCCTTGGTGAGTAGGTGGATTTGTAGAGGAAGGCGATGACTTAGTGAGAGAGGATATGTGATGAGGGGTAATGATGGAGGCTACGGGTGTGGGGTCATTTGGTAAAACCTCAATATATTGAAGGACCTCCATGAGGGATTGACGATGTGACTCAGAGGTATCGATGAGATCATATAAAGACATTTTGAGGGAGGATTATTTTAATTGTTTTAGCATTGTGCGATGTGTGATCCCATCAAAAATACGATATACGAGACATTAAATGGTGACTTTCGGTGTGGGTGCAAATGGTATGTTGGGTATAGGGTTGGTTGATGGGCTAGTTTCCTTTTCTTTTACCTTGTCTTTCTAAGCACGGGTGGTAATGTGGACTGTGTTAATTTCAAATTTTGGGGGAGAATAAAAGAGTTGTGGGGGTGGAGATATTGGTCATTGAGTACATAATGGGAGAAGATTTGAGGAGATTGGTGAAGGAGAAATGGGGTCCTCATTAAGAAGATCATCGTCCTCAAAATTTTCTTTGAGAGGACATAATTAGACTAGAGCAGTTTTTTAAATCCTTAAATTTCTCTACATCGTGTCTGGACACATGATGGTAGGTGCAAATTTTAGTTTCTTCAATCCCTTTGGTTTGGGTTTGAGCGGGTTGTAAGGTCTAAGAGGTAGTAATGTGATGACAAAGGTTTTTAGGAGATTGGTTAAGATCTTGGTATAGGACCTTGCTAATGGATTTCAATGGGAGGTGAGTGTGGGGTTGGGTACAGGTACGAATTATTATGAAGGAAGAGGCTTTAAAAGAGGGGGAATGGGTTGGTCCACTAGTTTAGTATGTGGAATGGTCTTAGGTATTGTGGGAATTTTTTTGGGTAAAGGTGGGGTAGAAGAACTGGCGATGGAAGGTTTGGTTGGTTTGACTACTTTATTAGAGGGTAGCGGATTCCTATCTTTAGGTTTAGTTTTCTTGGGTAAAGGCGACATGGGGTCGTGGGATGTAGAAGGAAAATTCAATGGTAGAAGAGGAGGGGTTACCCATGGGGGAAACCAAGTTACGGTGGAGGTGGCTGGTAGAGGTTGGGTAGAAGGTGTCAGTGGAAGAGAGGAGAGTGTCTTAGGTAGTGAAGAAGTTATGGAAGGTAGTGGTGGTACGGGTGGTAAGAAGGTCACAGGTGAAAATGGGGGATGTGTGGATTTCTTGGGTATATTAGAGGTCCATGATGAGGAAGTGAGCTGCTGCATTCTTTGTTTACTTGTGGAAGAATATTTCTTGGCTAGGGTCGAGGGGTGAGGTCCTAGGATGGATGGAAGTAATGAAGGTAACAATGGTGTGTTAGGAAAGGTTGGTGTATGAGGCATAAAAGGTTGGGTCTTCTTTTTAGGGGTAGGAAAAAGTTTAGTGTTGGTCTGGGAAGATGTGGCTAAATCTAATTTGAAGGGTGGGTGAGTAAGGTTTAATGTCGACACAACCCCTAAGGTAGTGAAAACTTTAGGGTTATGGAGATGATATAGGCATGGGTATGTATTTGGGTATAGGTGTGTGTTGGGTTATGTGTAGAGGTATGTGTTCGGTTGTGAGTGATGACATGGAAGGTGTTCTAATAGTCATGGTTGTGTTTGGTTTGGTCACTTGAAACACTTTTGGATAGATTGTGGAGGTGTTGGTGAGTGAAAACTACATTTGGGTTGAAGCAGGAAGTGGAAGACTTCCCCAAAGTAAGTCTCTATCAACACAATCCAAGTGATCTACCAAGTGTGAAAATGGTACTACTATAAGTAGGCCGATGAGGATCGATCAGCAATCCCCGTAAAATGTGTTTGAGAAATAGGGAAATGACTAGCCTCAGAATCTATGGGTAAGAGAGCCAAAAATAGATTGACATGATCTTGGAAGATCGATGAAGAATGGTCATCTAAAGGAAATGGTGTTTTTGCAGGACCCTCTATGGGTAGAGGATATGATGGTTCATATTTGGTGGACTCTCTTTGTGATCATGTAAGGAGTGGACATGTGTCCCCTATGAGTAGGAGAGGTGCTACTGATAAATTCTTAGTAATTTGAGGGGCCAGAGGCAGAGCACTAATTATGGCTTCTTTCATGGGTGAAGGAAGAAATGATGGGGGTTCCTCTGTGGGTGGAGGAGTAGATGAAATAGGTTCCTATGTAGGTAGGGGATTTCAAGATAGGATTTAATCTATGGAAGGAATAGGGGCAATAGGGAAGTAACTGGTATGTCCTCAAAAATAGCATGGACCTCATGGACATTGATATCATTAGTTGAAGTGTTACCAGTTTGGTTGGAAGATGGGGCATGATTAGGGAATGTTTTTTTGAAGATATGTAGGTTTTGGTTAGCGGGTGAATTTGGGTTATCCAAGACTAGATCTTCATTGTCTAACATTTTTTGGATGATATTCTTAAAAGTGATGTAGTTACCATTTCTATGACCTTTGACATGATGATAGTTACAAAAGTCATGTTCTTTATGCTACGCAGGCATGGGGTGATTGGGGTAAAAACCATTGTGTGATTTTATAGTTGGAAGGGTAATGTCACTAGCCTTAATAAGATTTTCACAAATATAAGAATATGGTTATCCTATTGGGGTGTACTTTCATTGTTCTCATGTGAACTGGAAAGTTTGGATGAGCGAGAGATTAGTAGAAGGTTTGGCTTGGTTTGATGGGTGAGAGGGTCTAGCGTTGAGAACCACAATATTGGTAGATCCTTGGGATTTTGAATAGTTTTTCTAGGGTTTCAAAGATGAAGA
The DNA here is from genome assembly GCA_019776745.2 of Taxus chinensis. Taxonomy (NCBI): domain Eukaryota; kingdom Viridiplantae; phylum Streptophyta; class Pinopsida; order Cupressales; family Taxaceae; genus Taxus; species Taxus chinensis. Next base: position 568,762,337 of record CM034147.1, read on the forward strand.
AACATCATTTGATTTGAACACAGTTTCTTGTTATGTAGCTAAATTTTCTTCTCTTCGATAGCATGAATCTCTAATTTTTATGGTATGGTGAATGCCTCGTCAAAGGTATGGAAGGTTTGAACCTACGAGGTTGGCGAAATATGTCTAGCGCAAGCCCGGGTAAATAACTCTATGAGATCGGTTTGAGGTAATCAAAATGTGAGATGGTTAATTAGACTAGACCAATGAGTGAAAAAGGTAGCGATAGAATAGTCATCATACTGTCGTGTGGAGTAAAGATTAGTCATGGTGACTTTCTTGACAATGTTCATTGAGAATTGGTCCAAGAAGGCTTGGGATACTTGATTAAAAAGAGTAGATGGAATGTCTGGATAGCCCATAGTACCAGTATAATGCAAGTCTTATCAGGGACATCAGGAAGGTCCATAGGAGTAAAGCGTCATCATGGGAAATTAGGTAACACCCATGTTTGAAAGACCGTAAATGTTGCTTCAGATCTTCTTTACTATTGAAATGGTTGAATTTTGGAATTTCCCAATATACAGGGTATGGGTAAGTAGGAATGGATGGATGAATGGGCTCATTAAAAATTTCATCATAGGTGAGAGAATTGTGTGTGCCAGAAACCAATACCATTGGTGGTTTTGTTGCAATTGGTATATGTGAGATGGGCTACTTGGGGAACTGGTGCTTGTTTGAGCCTCCACAATTGAATTCAACTTTGGAGATGCGTTGTTCCAACATATGGCTCTCTCTGCTAGTAATTCTATACTTGACCCTTTTTTAGGCCCTTTATGTCCCCCTTTTGACCTTTGTTGACCATTTTCTATGTGGAGGGTTGGCACGAGTTTGAGTCTTCACCTTTGGCTCCCATCTTGGATTTGCACCGAGTCGACACCTGGCACCTTCTTGTCTAGCCAGAGAATTTTCAATGGCCATACAACTTTTGGGGTTTTGGATGCGTGGAGGCATGATGCTCATTTGAGATTCCTTTCTTAGACTCACCCTTGGAGAAGCGTTGTTTCAACATGTAGCTCTTTTCACAACATCCTCCATATTTAGCTGATTTCTTGGACTCATTCCAAACTATTTTGAGCCCAAGGACTTTGAATATTTGTCATTTCTTCCATCTCCTAGTCCTAGCTTCCTGGTGACACTTCTCCTCTTTCTCTGACCCTAATGCTCTATTTCCAAGCCCATATGTAACCTGTAGAATGGATTTAAGGCCCAAATTTGCTTGACAGAGCCATTTTCTAGATTTCTCCCACACAGGGTTATTTGAACTTTGCATGCCCCATCAATTCCATTATAGAATCCCTTTGCAATCTATTTGTAGGATGTGAATGTGATTTCTCAGGTTATTTTAGTGTGCAGTGATTCTGATGCAATAGTTTTCCTAGGGGGCCAAATATGGATAACAATTTGGTGACTCATAGGTGTATATGCCTGCAAGATGAAAAGACCAATTGCCTTGTCATATCCATTGGGAATGGAGATGAGAATGATGGTATTATACTAATTTTTCCTCTGATTCACAATCCTGACTATTTACACTCTCAATCTTTAGAAGAAATCTTGAAACAATGGTTTCTGAGAGTATAAAATTGCTTCAACCGGGGGCATCATCTATCTCTGAAAGGGTTATGCAAGAGCAAAACAACAACACCACAAATATATACAAAATATGAAATCATACATGTTCTAAGTATGTCATGTAGATCATGCAAATAACATAGGAGAAAATCAACCTAAACTACAACAAGACAATGTGCACAAGCACTTAGAGGAAAGAGAAACTAAACTAATATGTACAAGGTGAGAAATTTCCTTCTAGTAGTAGTGTTTAGGATAAAATCCATTCATTGGAATTTACAAATCTTCACAATAAAATTTAGACAATTAGAAAGCATTGCTACTTTTACATCTTGTGACCATGTAAGGGCCTCTCCAAATGGCATCAAATTTGGAATACCTTCCTAGTTTTGCCCAATTTGCATCCCATTTCAAAACTAGGTCCCCTTCCTAGAAGGTCCTTACTCTTTCCTTCTTGTCAAATCATCTCTTGATTGAGGCTAGATCCTTCTCAATTGTTTGAATTGCATGTTCTCTATTCTCTTCCAATTCCATTAGATCTGCATACCTAGCCTCCATTGGTTCAAACTCAGACACCTCTAGTTGCTTCATGAGTTTCAATGCTGGGAACTCAAGTGATATAGGTCAAACTGCCTTTTTCCCATAGACAAGTTTGAATGGAAAATTTCCTAGTGACCTATTGGGTGTTGTCCTATCAGCCCGTAAGGCTGATTTGAGTTTCGTGTGCCAGGTTCTTTAATTTTCATCCAGAGTTCTTCTGATAATCTTTAGTAGGTTCTTGTTTGTAGACTCTGCTTAGCCATTACCCTGAGGGTAATAATTTGATGAGGTGCTTAGGTAAATCATGTTCCTCACAACCCATCCTTTGATTTATGAACCTATGAATGCCAATGCATTATCTGATATAATGGTGAATGGTACTCTAAATTTGGTCACTATTCCTTCATAAAAATCTAGTATAGTGGACTCGTTAGATTATTTGAGTGCCAGTGCCTCAGTCCACTTGGTGAAATAGTATGTCACCATCAGGATCCATTTGTGGCCTTGGCTCAAATTTGGATTGATGACCCCGATGAAGTCCAATCTCCATTGCATGAATGGTCGATCTACTAAAATTGGATGCAATGGTAGTGCTGCTAGCTTTTCCTTGCCTCTAAAGAATGCACAGTTTTTACACTTTTTGATCCATACATAGCAATCACTAAACACTTTGGGCCAATAATAACACACCTTCATGATCTTAAGTGCTATCACTCATGGAGAAAAATGGCCTCCAGATGTTTCATCGTGGAATTCTTATAACACTCTCTCAACCTGATTTTTCCCAATGCACCTTAACAAAATGCCATTTATGTCCTTTTTTAACAAGAGGTTGTCAATGAGCACATATGGGATGGCCTATAGTCTAAAGTGTCTCCTTTTTTTTTTACTCATTTCTAGAGGACACATATCTTTTTGAAGGAAATGCACCATGTTATGAGTTCAACAAGGAGTGGGCACATCCTCATTTTCTTCCTCTTGACTATCTTGTAAGACAAAAATACCTTTTTTCCCTCCACTTGCTTCTTCTTGTTGACTCGAGGCTAGTTGTTCACATAATCACTTCACGTGGACTAGCTTAGTGTCCTTTATCTTAATGTCGTACTCCATGACATGAGTGATCCACCCTGCATGCTTTTCATTTAGATCCTTGTTGAGAAGGAAGTCTTTAACCCCTACATGGGAGACCAACACTTGGATTTTGTTTTTTGAAACAAAATGCTAAAACTTCTTCAATCCTCTGATGACTGCCAGGACCTACTTCTTAATGAAGGATTATCTCACTTCATAATCTTCTAGACCTTGGCTAAAGAAAGCAATTGGTTTCTCTATGTATTCTTTGTTCTCTTGTACTAGGATTACAGAAATTGTGTCACTGCCACCAAAGGCATATATTATGAAGTCCTTATAAAAATATAGCTTGAAAATAGTTGGGGCTTATGATATGGCTTCTTTGATGGCCTCAAAACTTGATTTTCCTTCAACTTTCCACCTAAATTCCAAACTCTTCTTTAACATCAATGTAATTGGCTTGATAAGGGCAGAAAATTTTGATACAAACCTACGGATAAAATTGATTTTTCCTAAGAAGATTTGAAGATCCTTCTTGTGGCTTTGCAATGGAAATGCTCTTATAGCTTCAACTCTTTTTTGGTCAATTTCCAAACCTTCCTTTGATACAATGTGGCCTAGAATCCTACCCTCATGGGCCAATAATATGCATTTTTTACGGCTCAATGATTCCCCAAATCTTCTACACCTTTCAAACAACTACCTTAGGTGAAAACGGTGCTCCATTGCATTTTTGGAGAACAAAGTAATGTCATCTAGGTATATCGGCACTATTTTTTTGATCAGTCCTTTGAATGCCATATCCATTGCCCTTGGGAAAGTGGCTCTAGCATTAGACAATCCAAATGGAATTTTTCTTTAGGCATAGGTGCCCAATTTGGTGGTTAAAGCCGTTTTGAAATGATCATATTCTATCACCATGATCTGGTTGTAGCTTGAGTATCCATCTAGGAGAGAGAATATCTCCGATCTAGACACCACCTACAATATCTGCTCCATTGAGGGGAGTGGGTAGTGATCTTTGAGGGAAGCTCTGTTCAAGTCATGAAAGTCAACACACAACCTAATCTCTCCACTCTTTTTTCTTACTAGGAACAAATTTGAAACCCAACTTGAGTGTTTGATTGGGAATATGTAACTTTCCTCTATCATCTTATTTATCTCATTCTTCATCAGAGGCTCAATATGTGGATTGAATGGTCTCTACTTTTCCTGATGGGCTTAGCAACTGGATCTAGCTCGATTGTCTATTGGGCTAACTTCGGATAAAACCCTTTGAGTTTCTCATAGATCTAATAAAATACATCTGGAAACTCTTGGAAAAGTTACACGAATTCATACCTTTCTTGCTCAGTGGCCACTTTTCCAATTTTTAGCATTTTGCCTTCTCTAACTAGAATTGACTTTGAATATTCTACTTTGACTTGTATATTAGATTTTTCCTTTTGAAACTGATCGTTGGGATTAAATATAGACTCTAATGTCACTAAGCCTTTGGGAAGCTTGTTTGTATGCAGTTGCACTACTTTATCTCCATATTTCTGCTCTATTCTACTTTTATTTCTAGTTGAGAATTCAACTTCCTGTTACAAAAAAAATATGACCTTCTAATCATTCTCGAACACCTTCCAACATGTGTTATTATCTTGCATTGCTGGCCTCACAACTACATGGATATGTGGTTGTAATTTGTCCCTCTTGATGCTGTCAACCACATCAAATGTTGCTCCCACTACTGTAATCCTATCAGTAAATTTGTTCTCCTTCATGTCTATGGACATAATGTTGAAGGCTTTGAAATCCTCAATGAGATCCCATACCCTACTCTTGTAGCTTTTGAGTAGGTCATTCTTGACAGGATTTTTTCCTTTGACTTGATTCACAACCAGTTCCTTATTACCAAACGTCTGCAGGTTCTTGACTCCTTGTCTTCTGGCCCAATGCAATCCATGAACCAAAGCCTCATATTCTATAGTGTTATTTACGCAGACAAAATGAAATTTTAAGGCCAAATAATATTTCATACCTTGGGGGGACACAATCATAGGCTCTCCTCCGACTCCTTGTCTATTCCTAAAGCCATCAAATAAAAATTTCCATACTTCATTTTCATCTTTATGTTCTAGCTTGATGATGTCAAGAAGAGGATGATTCTCTTCATGCAGGTAGTAAACTCCTAGTTAAGATTCTTCCATCTCCTTATAGGGATCAAAATCATTTCTTTTGATCACCCATTCATCAAGATTCGGATCTGGGATACACCCTTCTTTGGTATCTTCCTCGGAAGTGTTTACAAGGTCCTCCTGATCAAAAGCTGAATAGTTTACATTGATTGGGCTAGGCACATAGGAATCAATGTGGTAATCTTCAATGGGATCAAATCTGATTGTGGGCTTCACTCCATACCTTGTTATAAAGAACATATGCGACCAGTCAGCAGATAAATATCCTCCAATTTTGGCATTGAACTCCCTAGACAAACACAATGCAAAATGTGGGGAAAGTCTATAACTGATATATTCTGCAATACAGTCATGTTAGGGAAGGCATGCAAAGTGAGGCTTAGGTCCTTGATGATTCAAATAGTGGTCATTATTGTCCCATCCAACTGTACTACTCCTTTAGAGATGACTTCATACTGGAGGCACGGTTGGTCAGCTATTTATTTGGGCATTACAGAACTACTTTCCCCCAAATCAATCATTCAATTATGCACTAATTTTTCTCCAATGATTAATCAAATATAAAATGGAGGAGGCTTTAGATTCTTACCTCATTGTTATCCATCATTTATCTCAGGTTGAGCTGCATTGGTAAGCACTTTCTCGTGTTGACTAGGGGGTGATTTGAGCTTGACCTTTTTTTCATGGCAGTCTGTAATAGATCCCTCTACCCTGGAATGGCCAGTGACTCCCATAGAGAAATGTTCAAACTTGTCCTCTTCATTTTTTCAATGATATTAGATGAACTATCTTTTTATTGCCCCTTCCCTGGCACATTTTTCTCTTGCACATGGGTTGTTACAATCGGTGCTTGTGCAGGTCTGGAAGGTGGCTTGGATTGACTTTACACATTGGGATTTGTGTTTTGAATGCCAATACCTTGTGGAGTAATAGAGGGTTGAGGATCAACTGAGCTTGGTGAATTTCCTTCTCTAATATTTCTCTTCTTAGACCATGTACTGGCAGCTATACTTTGAGAAGGGGTCTGATAGATTCCACAAAAGTCCTTAGCCTACCAATTGACAAACATAGTTTCACTTGGGGGTACTTATTGTTGTACTCCTTTTTTTTTATTTTCTTCTTGGCTAGGATCTTGTGACACACCATCAGATCCTAATTTTTTGCACCATTGAAACACATCGACTTATTATGTGGTCGATTGCGTGGCAAACACCAATCATAGTCTTATGCCACGTTATTCGTTGTTAGAACTAATGCTCTTGATGTTGAATCTGTGTTCGGATCATATGACCTGAAAGGTCTAGTAGCTTGAGGTTTCCCTTGATGTTGAATCTGATTTACAGCATGGGTTGGTGGTTTATTTTGCTAATACGAGGGCCTAGCTTAATACTAAGCCTAAGGCTAATAAGGCCTAGAACTATGAGCCTACTATCTTTTGATGGTTACCAGATCATTTCCCATGTTTTGCAGATGCTTTATAATTTCCTGAAGCTCCTTTGAGGTGTTATATGATGAAGTCAAGGCTTCAGCTAAACTTTGACTCTTGGGGGTGGGTATAGGAGCTAATGTGGGTGTTTAGCTGGTACCTAGGATTCCTAACTTGGGGTACAGAGGCATCGATGGCCTAGGGGAAAGTTTTCTAGCCTAAACTAAATGATTCTCAGCTCCTATGGAATGGTTATAGGATGCAAGAAAGGTTATGCCCCCATTGACTGAATCATCAAAGAAATATCAATATTTAAAGGTCTAAGAAAGTATAAGAAGGAACCTTCGTTTGTGGGATTTACTGTTGTTAGAATCTTATCCTAATTTCGTTAAAATCTAAGGTTGAAATCCGTCATTTTCTCATTCAAAGCTCTCTTGATTATTGTCAGGTGCTCCAGCAAGGATAGGTTATCCCCCTTTTCTCCAAAATGGTTGTGAAGAGTTGTGCATAGGTGGACCCAAGATTGAATAGAGCCTACTTCAAGGCTCTTGAACCATTGTGAAGCTTTTCCCTTAAGTACAGAGGCTAGCAAATTGACCACAATGTCCATCTCAGTGATCTCATGGATTGTATAAACATTTACAATGTCTTGAACATGGTCACCAGGACAAGTCTGGTTTTCTCCAGTGAAATATGGGATGCTCTTTAATGCTACCACCGGGACTGGATTTTGTGCATTCAGAGCAAGTGGGCTGTTGCCAGTGAAGTTGACGTAAGGATTTGGTTGTTGGTGTACCATCCTGATCAGCGTAAGCACCCTTCTTGATTTAAAGAATGGCCTACTAAGAGGAGGTGTTGATAAGGCTCTGTTTGGTGGAGATATAGACTTTTGGGCTCTTCTTCTTCTCCTTCTATCTGGAGACAAGTGTATGTGTACAAACTATACTTCTTCCCTTATTCTAGACCTTGTATGTATCCTTCTCATGAACTTGGGAAACTTAGACTATTAGAACGAATGGATTCTGTCCCTTTTGCAGTCGCGAGATGTGTAGTTTTTAAGAGCTTGCTAAAATCTAGAATCAGAGCAAGTGGACATCAAACTTACTTTAATAATGATGGAGACTTCCTGTCCCACCAGGCGTGCCAAAAATATTAGTATGAAAATAGAGCACCCCTAAATGATTCGTCAGATCTACTTTTCTAAGGTAGATTTATTTGGTGTGATTTTCATAACATTGAGTTTTTTCCCCAAAGTGTGGGACTTCGTAGGTGGTAAAGACACTCTAGATTAAGGTTGGTTCCTAATCCTCTGTTTAGGTGTATGCATGAAATCTCAGAGGATATATCCTAATTCCTACTCTAATTTTCCAAGGGGATATACTTAAATAAGGGATGCAAAGAAAATATAACTTAAGCTACCAGGTGACACACCAAAGGAGTGATGAACAACTATTTTGTTGGTAGACACAAACCAGAAGAATACAACACAAAAAAACATGCACAGATAAGAAAAGTTGTAATGAAGGATCAGAATACAATAATTAACATAGAAAGGGATGAAGATCAGCCATAGAACATGTATTATTACTATCATGGCTTGATACGATGCATTATAATAGAAACAAGGAAAAATTGTGTTTACAGTCTATATGGGAGGTCTGAAAATCCATGAATTCACTTGCCAAAGGGAAGAGGGGAGACTACAGAATAGAAGAATGTTCAACCCTTTACAATGAGTCCCAACCTTGTATTTATAGACTCAATCAGAAAGAATAAAGAAAGAGAGAAAAGCAAAAAAATCAGGTTGAAGCTCAACCACTACTATTAATGTCTTATACAAAATCTCCCTCAAAATTTTCCTTGATTGCATCAACCACTAGTTCAGCGCCTTGAAGGAAGAGGAAACGGTGGAACATATTGAATCTTATCTAGTTGTTGAGGTAGATAGGTCCACATTAATTGCCTTGAATATGTTTCTCCATTTTTCTTTACCTAACCTCCCCAAACTTAAAGTGTTAGATCTACATGGCATGCACGAAGCCGAGATATTTCCAATGGTGTCATATTTTTTAGATTTCGAGCCCTGAGTCAAAAGATATGCCCCTTCAAAAAATTTTATCCAGTCCATACAATACAATAGGAAAACTAGTTTGAAAAACAGGCACCCTTTTTAATATGGGACACGTGGAGGGATAGTGCTTGTCTAAAGGTGGCATTTGTATTTTTCTCTTAGAATGGTGTGAGGCTGACACACAGATTCTCCACTGGCCTGCTTAATTTATTTGTTTCTCGTCTAAGTTCTTCACTCAGCGGGATCACATTCCTTGACTGGAGACACACAGTGGTATGGCACTAGTTTGAGAACCCTTTCTTGGACTCACCCTTGAGGTAGCTTCATTTGGACACTTGGCACTCTCCACTGGCCTTCAACTATGCATTCACTATTCAACCTAACTCTCTCCCCTTCAAAGAGATTGGACACATCAAGGTTCAACACTTGTTTGAAAGCCCGATCAAGATTTTACCTTTGAAGGAGTTTTGGGTTAACACTTGGAATCCTCCATAGGATTTGGAATTTTCAATGACCTTTACCTTACCTTTCCGGACCCTAGGCTATGTGGTGTATTGGCACTTGTTTGAGCCTCCGTATTTGGATTCAACTTTGGAGATGCACTGTTCTAAAATGTGGCTCTCTCTACTAGTACTTCTATACTTAACCCTTTTTTAGGCCCGTCCTATCCCCCTTTTGACCTCTGTTGACCATTTTCTATGTGGAGGGCTGGCACGAGTTTGAGTCTTTACCTTTGGCTCCCATGTTGGATTTACACCGAGCCGACAACTGACACCTTCCTATCTAGCTGAAGAATTTTCAACGGCCACACAAATTTTGGGGTTTTAGGTGCATGGAGGCATGACACTCATTTGAGATTCCTTTCTTGGACTCACCCTTGGAGAAGCGTCGTTTCGACACGTGGCTCTTTCCGCAACATCCTCCCTACTTAGCCAATTTTTTGGACTCATTCCAAACTCTTTTGAGCCTGAGGACTTCAAATCTTCACTGTTTCTTCCATCTCTTTCTCCTAGCTTCTTGGTGACATTGCTTCTCTTCCTTTGACACTGCTACTCTAATTCTAAGCCCACTTGTAACCTTTAGAATGTATTTAAGGCTTGGATCCACTCGACAGAGTGGTTTTCTAGATTTCTCCCACACAAGGTTGTTTGACCTCCGTAGGCCCCACCACTTTCATTATAGAATCCCTCTGTAATCTATTTGTAGGATCTGAACATGATTTCTCAGGTTCTTTAAGTGTGGGGTCATTGTGCTCTAATATTTTTCCTGGGGGAAAAATATGGATAACAAATCAATCAAAATTTCTCACTACCACAATGTGGTAAACCCAGTGACACTAAGTATGAACATTCAAACAAATGTTAAGGGTGATCGTAGATATCAGGGATATTTAAACCCTTACTACTGCAAGGTTTATCATTATGTTATAGGATGGATTATATTACTAAGACATGATGCATAAACTATTTTTAGCTAGTTACCTAATTTAACTATGCAGAAGAATTTCTATTCATTCTAAATTAATTTGACTTACTGCATTAACTAGTTATAACAAGTAATCTTATTTATTAATACAGAGGAATGTCTAAATGTTTTTATAAAAAAAATCCTACTAATTTGGGTGTCAAATTTGAGGTTGTTACAACTTGACCTTTTACTTATCTTGACTTGAATTTGATAATTTGCTTTTTATATTTTTAGATAAGAGTGGATGACTATGCTAAAATGAGTATGTAGAGTATCGAGAGTTCAAGGGAGTCTTGGAATAGATTTGTTTATGATTTATCTTAGTTTTTGATAATTACAATATTAGGATTCAAGTAGATAGAATGTCCTCTTTAATGGGAGATAAATAACTTTCTTACCTATGGATTATGGGTATAGAAAACTTCGAAAATGATAACTAGATGTGTACTAAATAAATTTAAATAAACAAAATTATTGTTAGAGGGAATGTGAACAAAGTGACAAGGTGGATCCATAGCGTATGGAAACTGTTGGTTCCCATTCTTATACTTGTGTATCCTTGGCACCCAAATTTATAGATTTGTCCTTTTGTTACTTCCTTTGCAATGTTTTTCATCATTCTACATATGGCTTGCAATATTTTTCATTGGTATTTTGATGTGAACCTTATCATAACCTTCACCTTGTTCCCTAGTTCCCTATGGTGTTTGTCACTTTTTGGAAGGGATCCCTGAGGTTCATGTGCATAGTTGGTGATGTTCCAAGTGTTCTTTATATTATTCAAGAAATAGGAAGGATTTTCAAGGGTAATTTTTTAGGCTTGATCTTCACCCTAGGTGTTATATTGCATAATTATGAGAGGAGGCATTATGGGATCCATATGAAATTTGATACAAATTTTCACACGGAGGGAAAAAAAATTCTCTATTCAAATTGATTTATTAATATAGGATATTAAATATTTATGGGAATGAAATTCCTAGAATCATGGATGGTATATTTACAACAATATCTCAACTACATCCTTAAGAATAGTTGTTATCCAAAATAATCCCATGCTTATTTTTGGCTAACTCCTCCTCCTTTTCCTTTACTGGTACTTAAAGTGAATTTTTTGCATGCTTTAGGGACTCAAAAAAATTTGGGTATGATTCCATCAGATAGAGAATTTTCTTACCTTTCTAGAAAGTTAAAAATTTCCTCCTAACTCCTTGTAATTTTCGAGTTATGGCTCGGTGGATTTTGGAGGGGAAATGTTTCCCTAGATAGACCCGCAACCAATGAAAAGATGCCACATATCAGGGTGGAGCAACGGGCGTCAGGAGGATTTTGGAGTTTTTTGGCATTTGGTCAAAGGGCACAAAGGAAAATTTTCACCCGCAGGCCCGACAAAGGAAGGAAACGGGTTGGTGGGGGCACAAAGGAGAATGCAGAAAATTGGTTAAGGCCCCCGCATTGAATCAAGATACACCACATGTCCATGTCGTCAGCTGGAGTCAGGGGAAGGGAAGTATTTTTGGTTTTTTGCCAAAACCGAAAAAGCACAAAAATGAAAACTTAAACCCATGGTCCCATCAGCGAATCGGAGAGCGCCATATGTACAAGTCAATAGTAGAGTGGCAGACTAGCGGAGATTTTTTGGAAATTTTTCCAAAAGTGAAAAATTAAATTTTAGCCCATGGACTTGTTTTCAAAATCTAGTTTTTCCACCAAGTGTGCCCTAATTTGTGCCTCAAAATTTGTGAAATAATTTACGCCCTAATTTTTCCCTAAATCTTCAGATGGGCATATATTTCAATCCAGAGATCAGATTTGGGAAAAATCAGACTCATTGGAAAGATATCAATCTCCTCTATGCATCGAAGGCATAAAAACATCATTTTTTAAAGGTTTTGATTGGAAAAAATGTTTAAAACGTATTTCACACCTTCAATGCATATCAGATTGCTTAGAATAGTTCATTTTCTACTCGATCTACCATGGTTAGCTTCTTCCACATGCCAAGGATGGAGAATCAACTTGATTTAATGGGGGAAAACCCTAAAATGTCTTCTCGCACCATAAATGTGAGATCAGATTGCTTCGAAGACAAAATTTTATTCTATTTACTATTTTTGGTTGTCTAGCATGCAAGGCAGAAACAAAGCTTGATTTGACAAGTTTACAATGTGATTTGAAAGTATTAATGGTGGGTGGTTGAGCCTAGAGATCTGATTTGCTTCGTCCTTTGTTTTCTCTCTCTTTGCTTCAGCTATAAATGGAAAGGATTCGATCCTTTGTTCTATTAGATGTTTTTCTCTTGCAAGCTCTCATTTTCTCCTTAACAGGTGGATTTGAAGGAGTTTCAGACCTTCCATATAGGTTGTAACATGTATTTTTAACTCTCTACCTTTGTAATGCATTGTATTAAAATTTGGAATGATAATGTATGTTCTGTGATTGATTTTCCAATCTTCTCATGCATTTATTATTGTCCTCTAATCTTTCATTATATTTTGACAATTTGTGCATCCTTTGTGTTGTATTCTTATGATCTGTGTCTACTTTGCAAAGCAATAATTTCAACACTCCTTTGGTGTATCACCCTTTGTTTTTGCTCAGTTTTGTTTCCATTTCCATGTTTTTCTCTCAACCTTGTCTCCTTGGTAGTTTTAGAGTAGGAATTTTGAATCAGAACCTCTGCAAAAATTGCATGCATACACGTAAATAGAGGAGTAAGAACCAGCTTCAATCTGGAGAGTTTTCCCAACTTGCAAGGTCCCACACTTTGTCTACAGCATATCTGAAGGTCATTTTTGGGGTGCTGTGAATTTACACTAACAATAGTCAATCTAGCAAATATATTATACAAGTAATATTGGTGTTACACACAACAATATAACTCTCAAGTATTCTAACAACTAACCAAAATATACATGTGTGTTTTATTATTTTAAATCAATTACACACTATCATGTAGAACTAACAGATATTCCTAACATTCCCCCCTTAGTGTGAACATGGGAGAAAAAAAAGCACACTTCTTCTTCATCTTGTCGCCCATTCATTCTCACGATCTTGGATCACTGATGGTTTTACAAATGCTATACAAAAACCTTAGTATGAGGCCATGCATATGTGGTATGAACCCATGTGCATCAAATATGGATCCCTATCAAAGGTATGAACCACTATGCATCCTCTGCAAGTATCATGACGTTGTTTTTTGCTTGTGATTTCATTTGTCCACTATATTTTCACATCAGGAAAGTACATAGGAATTTGCTCACTTTATTCCAATAGGAACATATTATAAACTAAATATGAAAAGTGAAAGGTGCACTTCAACTAAAAGAAAGCACATTGAAATAAATTGACATAACCTCATTTTTTGTCCCCATTTCTTGTGGATGGTGAGAGGACATTGCTTGTCCTCCGTCCTCCAATAAAATTCTACTAGCTCACATGGATTTGACTTGGACGCTTAATAGTTTCAATATTTTACTTTATTTTCTCTCATCCCCACAATGTGAAACACATTTTATTAAACTTCAAGTTTCACTCAACATGCATCCATAAGGTTTTTTTATGGAATTTTGACAACGAAACAACCATAAGAAAAATACAATGAAGTAACAATATTTATACTATTGACTTGAGAAGGATGAAAAAAATCCTAAAATCACGTATTTAACTTTGATAATTTTAACATAATGACAATAATTTTTTTAAAATTAATTGATACTTTCAATTTTGACAACACGAGATGATAATTATAAAATAATATGATAATTAATTTATATTGACAATACCAATTTTTCAATCTTATCAAAACAATATAAACAATGAAAAATGTATGCCATATAAATTTAAATGAATAACTTTATATTAATACTTTATATGGCACAAAACATAACTTATAGTAAACAACCTAATACTTTAACTTTTATGTGAATATCACTATTTTTAAAAACCTTTCAAAAAAAAATTGACTATGAATATGATAAGACCAATAACAAACTAAATAATTGTTACTAGCTTGAAACAACATTGGGTGGTGAAGGATAATTCCATGCATGTAAAGCAATATCAGAAGTTGTATAGAATTCTATGGCGATGAATAACCAATGGATGAAATGTGAAAAATATTAATTCCACAGGCTAATGGTTAAATTTGCAACTGAACCATGTGCATGGTGTTGGAAATATCTAATCTTGATAGATATATTCCAACTTTATGAAATTCAAATTTATGTAAAAGATATTCACATTTAATGTAAATATTATATCCTCCAAAATATCAAAATATATTGTATAGAATATCTAGAAAATATCAAGAGATATTATATAGAATATATAGAAATATCTAGGAATATCTAGAAAATATCCAAAAGATTTAGAATATATAATATAAGAGATTATGAGATATTTCCTAAGATAAAAGGTTGGAATAATTCTATAAATAATATTTTTCACATTGTAATTCAATAAGAAATAAAAACAAGAGAAGCACCAAAGTGTTATGGATTATTTTTAATACAAAGTTCGTTAAGATATTTCTCTTGTGCATTTGTGTGTGTTCATAATATTGTTTCTATTTGCATTATCTTAGTACACACTCTATAGGTTAGGAGGTTGATCTTAAATCATTATTATTTTCATTATGTGGTTTTAATCAATATAGGACATCAATCGATTTCCTCCACTACGTCTCACTGTTGGTAGAAATTTTGATTTTTAGTCTATCATAATGAGTAATTTTCTATGCTCATAAGATCTTTGGAAATTTGTTGAATAAGGATTTCCTGAACCAATAGATCAAGAATCCTACAATTCATTATAATTAGATGATAAATATGTCTTTAAATAGAATAGAAAACAAGATGCAAAAGCATTATCTCTAATTCAACAAACTATGGATGTAGCAATTTTACTTGTGATAACAACAACAAAAAGGTCCAAGGAAGCATGGGAGAATTTGAAGAAGGCCTATCATGGCAAAAAAAATTATCTAGCAATAAGTAAAGGTTATATGGAAGTAGCCATGAAGAAAGAGAAATATAGTTATGTGTCTGAGGATGATATCCTCACTTGTCAAAAAGATGATGAAGTGGGAGGAATCCACTTAAATTTGGAATAAAAAATAATCAATCATGTTCCATAATATGTAAATGAGGCTATGAAAGTCTCAATTTTAGAATAAAAATATCAAGGTTCATAAAAGTTTGTAGAAGGACCTATGATTTTATCAATTCAAGCACTCACCACACCAAGTATTCCAAATAAAGTGATCACAAGTTTGAGTACCAATATTTTGTAAAAATTACCTATCAGTCATGTTTTCACTGAATCAAGTGTTCACAACTATCAAAGCAATGGATTTCCTTGTTATTTTATGGTGAAGTCATCCAAGACCAATGTTTTTATCTTAGATTAGATTATGATAATTAGAAGTTGGGAGCCTTTACAGAAAGGCATGGAATATTCTCATAGGTTATAACCCTTTTCTCATGATTAGCTATCTTTCACTAGTGGAAGACCGCATTCAGGGGAAGTATTAAATCTGAATTCTAATGGTCAACTAACCACTAAACCATATGACATGAAATTTAGTTCAATCAACATAACCAAAGGAGTAGTCATGGTAGTGACATGTTACTCCAGCCCATTCCTTAATGTTGTGGGGTTATCATTTGCCATGTAGATCATATAATTCTCAAAGAATCCAAAATTCATTGTAGTTATATCTAAATATGGTGACAATTCTAACTCTCAAAGGGTCAATGAAGAGGAATGTATTGTTGATTCAATTTAAATGCTAACATCTATTGAAGTGACATGTGTAGATAGCAGCCAAATGTCTTTTTCAAAAAGCACCATCTATGGTCAAACATTTCACAATGTTAGCACCACCATTTATTATTCTCTAGAGACAAGATTCAAAAAGAGGAGTACCAAAAAAATGGAGCAAGAAGAAGAAGAA
Source organism: Taxus chinensis (assembly GCA_019776745.2). Taxonomy (NCBI): domain Eukaryota; kingdom Viridiplantae; phylum Streptophyta; class Pinopsida; order Cupressales; family Taxaceae; genus Taxus; species Taxus chinensis. The sequence goes on from CM034147.1 coordinate 568,778,650, forward strand.
AAATAAGAAGAAGAAGAAGAAGAAGAAGGAAGTGTTTAGTTTCTGAAGACCAATATGCTAATATCTTCACAAGGCCATTACCAAAGCACACATTTGAGAATATGAGAACTTTCTTATGCATTATTGGTTTGTATTTCTCAAATAATACATGAAGAATAAATATTAGGAGGGAGTGTTGGAATTATATAATCTTGATGGATAAGTTCCAACTTTATGTAAAATATATTCACATTTATTGTGAATATTATATCCTCCAAAATATCAAAATATATTGTATAGAATATCTAGAAAATATCAAGAGATATTATATAGAATATCTACTAATATCTGGGAATCTCTAGAAAATATCAAAAATATCTAGTTATAGAATATTTCTTAAGCTATAAGGTTGGAAAAATTCTATAAACATGAGGTTTCACCTTGTAATTCAATAAGCAAGAAAAACAAGAGAAGGCACCGAAGTGCTCTTGAGTATTTTTAATAAAAAATTTGTTTCGATATTTCTCTTATGAGTTTGTGTGTGTTCATAATATTGTTTCCATTTGCAGTATCTTAGCAAACACCCTATAGGTTAGGATTTATATATAATTCCTTCACATGGTGACATGAGAAAACACATTGTGGATAAGGATACTAATTATTATTAAGCCTTCACTTTTATAATTTCACCTTCTACAATATTGATTGTAGAAGTTTCAAGACCCTATAATATTCAAAGATACAAAGATCATGTGAGATATATGTGCATGGAGGCTGACAAGTATGGTGTCTTTGGTTTCCAACTAGAATCTAAATCAAATTGTTCCAATTAATCAAGATTGAGCAACAAACATTCTTTACATTATCAACATTGTACACTTTTTAATGCAAAATTCTTTGGATCCCAAAGCAATGTATTTGTCAAAACTTGGATCGAGAAATCAGATTCTAATATTATTTGAACATATGAATTGAATGATGTGCATAATCTTCCTACTATGCATGGTACAAGAATGCATGTTTCTATCAAATATGACTACAAAATTAGAATAGTTGGATAGAATATCTAATAACATGCTTTGAATTTGTTTTGGACACTCTTGTCTTTGTGTGGCTCCATTATGTCAGGATTGTATAAATATATCTTCAAGATGGTCTGAGATATGGTTGCAAAACTCTAACATATTAAATATGAGATATTCTATTGATGGGATGCTTCAAAAATCTATTAGACATTGATTTCAAGTGGAAAAACTCCTGGGAATGGAAATCTATTTTAGATATAAAAAATAGCGCATGAATCACCAATGCTGAAAAAATTATTGTTGGAAAGATTTAGTGTCAAATACAATTAGTAAGGGAAAGACACAACAATAAAATACAAATAAAAAAGACACAAACAAAATATATTATATTAATTCGAGAAATTTTACAATCTCAAAGTTGATGCTTTGTTTTCCAATTGTTTCTCTTCTTGTGTCCAAATATTATTTTCTTTTTCTTACAAAAATTTCTCTTTGTGTTGTTGCACAAATTTCTCCCTCTTTTTGTATTTTTATTTTTTGTATTTTCCTCCTCTTATATGTTTCTCTCTATTCTCTATTTTTTCCTTGTATTATGTTGTTGCACATCTATTAATATCTCCCATTTTACAAATTAAAACATTATTGTAATATATATAAGAATATATACTTACCCATATTTAATTTTTATCTACACAAAATAATTCCCCAAAAATATAATATAATATATGCATGGGTGCTCACAAATATTCCATAGCCCATTATAAAGGGCAGACACAAAATAACATTAAAGCCAATAAATTTTGGGAATTTGAATTCTGTTGGGGATAAGCCAAAGGAAACACATGGAAGAAACTTTAGAGGGGGTCTTTAAAATTTTTCAACAGAAAACAATAATCGACATAACAAAAAATTAATTCAACGACCAAAAATTCAATGATGGTTGATGTGGTGGTTGACCAAGCGGGAGGAAAGATTGCAAATTTGGGATTGGTTCAAGATTATAAACTATAGAATTAAATAATTCTGACACTCCCCCTTAATCTTGAGCCAAATAAGAAATTAATCTCTGAATTTAGGCGGTCCATTTATGACACCAAAACTTTCTCTTAAATACTCAAACCTTTCTTTTGATAGTGGTTTGGTAAAAATGTCAGCTAGCTACTAATCTGGCCTACAAAACTTTAATTAAATTTCTCCTTTCTGAACCAATTCACAAATAAATTATATCTAATTGCTTTATTTTTACCTCTACAATGAAAATATGGATTCTTAGATAATGCAATGGAAGACATATTATCATGATAAATCACAAAACATCCTTGTTTCTTTCATGTAAATCCAAGAGGATTCTCTTCAACCATATTATATGAAAAGTGGTTGAGTTTTCTCCAATATACTTTGCTTCTACAGTAGACAAAGGAACTATAGACTATTTCTTCGAAGGCATTGAAATGGCTCTTAATACAACATTGAACACATATCCAGATGTCATCTTTCTATCATCCAGACTACCTACCCAATCACTATTTATATATCAAACTAATTAAAAATCATTATTAGCAGCATATAAAATTCAAAAACTTCTTGTTCCATTCACATACCTCAAAATAAGCTTGGCATATTGTCAATGAGACTATTTTAGTGTTTCTGTAAATCTGGAAATTAAACTAACTACATACATTATATCTAGTCTTCTTGAAGTTAAATACATCAAGCTTCCTACATTGCTATTATATTGTGTAGGATCCACATTGATGTTGCAATCATCTTTGCTCAATTTCAAAATGAATTCAGTTGGTGTTGATTCTAGTTTGCAATCCAACATTCTGAATCTTTACAACGTTTCCTTTGAATACTTTTTTTGACATATAAAAATTCCCCAATCTGTTTTCTTGACTTCAATGCCAATAAAATAACTCAACAATCCCAAATCAGTCATCTCAAATTCCTTCTTCATGGTTGATTTAAATTCATCAATTGCTATGTCTGAATTTCCATTAAAAATCATATCATCTACATAAAATCTCACCATTGTTTACTTTGATGTAGAGTATGGGCTTAGTGTTGCTTTTTCTAAAGCCATTACTACTTAGGTAGGAATCAATTCTACTATACCAAGCTCTTGGTACTTGTTTCAAACCATACAAATTTCTTTTTAACTTATACACTTTTATTTCATGTTGTTGGATTTCATAACCAGGTGGATGGTGCACATACACTTCTTCTTCTAACACTCTGTTTAGAAAAGATGATTTGACATCCATTTGATGGACTTTCCATTTATGATGAGAACCTATGGCAATAATAGTTCTAAATATCTCTAACCTTGCTACTGGAGAAAATTTATCATTATAATCACATCCAAACCTCTATTTGTAGCCTTTGACAACTAATCTTGCCTTATGTCTTTCAATTTTTCCTTAGAGATTAGTCTTGATTTTATAAACCCACTTGACTCCAATGAATTTCTTTCCTTTAGGAAGATATACTAACTCCCATGTTTGATTATTTTATATTGCATGAATTTCTTCATCCATGGCTTCACACCACTTCTTATCCTTAATTGATTCTTCATAATAAATTGGATGAGCTTGTGAAAATAAAGAAAAATTAATCATTTTCTTCATACCTTAACTAGTCATAGATCTCTTGTGCACTCCTCATACTTCCTTGCTACTGCAATGAGTCTGATGATGATGAAGATGCCTCAATATTTGGTCCTTTCATGCTTTGTTGGCTGCTACCATTTCAATATTCACCCCTTTGTTAAATGGGTGTCCAACTTAGTACATTTTTTTCTCTTCCTTAGGCTACTTTAGGCACAATGATAGGTGCATTTTTATTTTCTTGAGGCTGCTCCACTTCTTATGCATCTTCCTAAGATTATTTCTCAATGAAATGAACATCTCTACTGATTATCATCTCCTTAGTTACTGGATTATACTATCTGTAATATTTTGATTGCTCACTATACCTAATGAAAATACGCTACTTTCTTCTGTTATCCCATTTTGATCTTCTAATCTTCTTTCTTACATGTGCATAGTCCACACATCCAAAAAATCTCAAGTGTTCAACATTTGGTTTTCTTCTGCTCCATGCTTCTTAAGGTATTTTGTTCCTCACACTCTTCATAGGAAATCTATTCAACAAATATATTGTAGTCCCAACTACTTCTACCCAAAATTCATTAGAAAATCCTTTTGATTTCAACAAAATTCTTTCCATTTATTGAATGGTTCTATTCTTTCTCTCAGCTACACCATTTTTCTACGGTGTATACCTTGTTATGAATTTCTTCTTGATCATGTGCTCCTTATAGAATTTTTAAAAATCATTTTATATATACTCTCCCCCTCTATATGTTCTCAATGTTTTTATATAATGGCCACTATGCTTCTCAACCAAGGCCTTTAACTATTTGACCACTTCAAATGTTTATAAATTATTTTTCAAAAAATAAACCCATGTCCTTCTTCTGAAGTCATCTATGAAAGTAATGAAATATAAAATTTTATTCATGGAGGGATTTTTTCATAGGAACACACAAATATGAATGTACTAGCACAAGTGATGAGCTTGCTCTCCATGATCTACCTAAGGGAAAATAATTTCTATGTTGCTTCCATAATATGCATGCCTCAAAAAACTTGTCAGGTTGTTCAATAGGAGGTAATATTTTAACCATTTTATTTTTATACATAACTCAAATTCCTATACCTAAGATGTTAGAGAGTTGATTGATCAATGGTTGTATTCTTGAATGTTGTTGTACCTGTTACACTTTGCATCCTCAAAGGAAACATTCTATTCTGGGTCATCTGCATTGTTTCAATCAGCATTTTGCTTCCACCTTTATCATATAAAACACATTCTCCATTCTTAAACTTCACCTTATATCCATTTTGGATAAGTTGTATAATACTAAGAAGATTATACGTCAATCCTGAAACAAAGAAAACATTATTTATATGCTTCTTGTCTCCTTGCTTGGTGAGAATGGATACAATGCTTTTACCCATCACATGAAATTTATTGTATGTTCCCTTATTCACTTCATATGTGATTGGTTCATCTATATTACTGAGCATTTATTTATTTCCACACATGTGGATGTTGCAAGCACTATCCAAGTATCATACTTGTTTGTTTCCTTTCTCAGCTACATTGCAAGTTAAAAGGAAGGCTCCGTCCATTTCCTTCTTCTCCATTTCATATTATTTTACATTAGAGAAGTGTGCATTATGATTATGATTTATAATATCATATTCCTTATTTTTGCATTTAATGACATAATTCTTTTTTAAAAAATTAGTAACAACATTGTACATTTTATTTATCATACCTTTATGAAGAACCACCTTTGGAAGTGTTGTTGTTCCTTCCTCTACCTCTTCTTCTTGTTTGTGTCTCTTGTTGGTGGTCATGTCTTCCACCTTATTACTGGTTGTTAAATCTTCCTCTTCCTCCATTGTATGCTCCTCTCCCCCTACCTCTAAAATTTTTATTTATTTTGAATGCTTGTTCATTAGAGGAGCTAGTTGATCTACTCATCCTTTGTTCACGGGTTTACAAAGAGACCATTAACTCATCTACTCTCATTTGTTTTAAGTCCTTAGACTCTTTTATGGCAACCAAAACTGGGTCAAATCTGACCGAAAGGATTCTCAATACCTTCTCTATGATAATGTGTTCTTCTACCACATCATCATTTTTCCTCATCTGATTTAAAATGGTCATATTCATCATAAATAATTCATTTATAGACTCTGAGTCTTTTATGAGATGATTTTCAAACTCTCTCCTTAGCATTTGCAATATTACAAATTTTACTTTATCATTACCTTTATAAGCATTCCGCAGTGTATCCCAATCTTTCTTGGAATTAATAGTTGTTAACCATGGAAAAATTGAATCTGTGACATCATTTTGGATATAATTTAAAGCATTTTCATCATTTATTCTATTTTCCTTCAAATCATTCTTTTGTGCTTGTCTCAATGCATTAAATGCATCTTGGTATATTACCTCTGTATATCCTCCTTCAACCAATTCCCATAGCTATTGAGAAGAGAAAAAAGTCTTCATTTTAAAACACTAGATATCATAATTTATCCCATTAAATATTGGGGGCTGTTGCTGGAAGCCATTATAACTCAGCCTAGAAAATAAAAAACACAAACCCACAAAATATTGATCTCTTATCTGCTCTGATACCAAACTATTGGAAAAATTTAGTTTAAAATACAACTAGTAAGGGAATTACACAACAAGAAAATACAAATAAAATAGACACACACAAAATATATTATATTAATTCAGGAAATTTTACAATCTCAGAGTTGCTGCTCTTTTTTCCAATTGTTTCTCTTCTTGTGTCTAACTCTTCTTTTATTTTTCTTAAAAAAAATATCTCTGTGTTGCTTCACACATCTATTTGCAAAAAAAACCCCTATCTATTTTCTTCTCTATATATTCTCCCTTTTCTTATTTACTGTGTTGTTGCAAAAATTGCTCCCTCTTTCGATATTCTTCTTCTCTATATTTTTCTCCTCTCATATTTTTCTCTCTATTCTCTATTCATGCCTTGTATAATTTTAATGCACATCTATTTACATCTCCCATTTTAAAAATTAAAAAAATTCCCTAAATATATATAAGTATATATACTTACCCATATTTTTTTTTGTTGCACAAAATAATGTCCAAAAAATATAATATAATATATTCCTGGGCCCTTACAAATATTCCATAGCCCATTATAAAGGGTGGAGCCAAAATAATATTGAATCCAATAAATTCTGAGACTTTAAAGTTTGATGGAGTAAAGCCAAAGGAAACACACGGAATGGGGGCCGCGTGGAATAAACGTTGGCAGGGGTCTTTAAATTTTTCAACGGACCCCAAAATTAATTCAACGACCAAAAAGTTAATGTTGGTTGATGCGGTGGTTGGCCAAGTGGGAGGAAATATTTCAAATTTGGGAGTGGCTTGAGATTATTAACTACATCATTAAATTATTCTAACATTTATTAGTAGATCAAATGATATAATGCCAACTCAAAAAAATGTAGTTTTCATTGATAATACAAAAATTTTGCCCCCTAAGAATTTCAAAAATTCATAATAATCCATAGTATAACTCTCTCTGATACCAAATGAAATTTGTTACAAATTTTTGCAAAACAGAAACACACAAAACGTCTTTATTCAAATTGATTTATTATTACAAGATATTACATCTTTATAGGAATGCCATTCCTATAATCATGGAGGTCATATTTCCACCAATATCTCAACCATATCCCTAAGAATAATTAATATACCAAATATTTTATATGAGTAATATTGATGTTACACACAACACTATAAATCTCAAGTATTCTAGCAACTAACCAGAATATATATACGTGATTTATTATTTTAAATAAATTACATAGTTATAATGGATCACTAATTTATATTAGTAAGACCATATACAAGTTTCATGGTATCTTGACCTTCTATAAAACTTTAAAATTTCTAAATTTACCTACCCCCTTTTCTAACACCTCAAACTAGGCTAGACAAAAACATTTTGCATATAAATTGTTCTCTATCGGCTGAATTAGCCTTTTCAAGAAAACAAGGAAACATGCTCTTCTTTCCTCAGTTCCCAAATTCTCTGCATTCATCTCTTCCCAAAGCCCATTTTTTTATCGGGTAATTCAGTGATTTTGGCCCAAATGGAATTGTTAAAGTGTTTAACTTGTTCTCTTACTCCCTGCTTTCCCCACATGTCTAACCCCCTTTTTGATCGGTAAAATTGGGCCCTAAAGAAACTCATGGAAATATTCATTGGTTCCATCTATTCCCTAATTTCCAACTTCCTTTGATTTTCCACCTTCCCCTTGCTCTTCGGTTTTGTTGGGGACTGAGGGAACACTTATAAATATTTAATTTTTCCCCAATTTCCCTGATTGAATGACTTAAATGGACTCCAATCATCCTCTACCACATGTCCAATTAGTTAAGTCAGGCTTCTACGACATGGAGGGAAATGTTCTAAACTTCCACCAATTCTCCAATTTTCTACTTTAACTAAGAATCCAATCAGGCCATGACACATGTTTAGAGAAGAGGACCAATCATAGATTACCACATGTCTACAGAGACCACTATTAAATTAATGTTTAAGTAATTTTATGTATTTGATTGTAAATTTTTATCTCGGAATACATTTTCAATTAAACTTATTGTATTGGGCACATATTTGAGAGGGCTTTCTAAAGGGAAAACTTTAGGGGAAAATGGTAGATAATATTAGGAGATGTGTATTTTAAAGGTTTTGGATGTTAAACACCACTTTCAGAAATTGTTTATAATTATGAATGCTTGGTGTTATGTGACTAAATCCCCGAAACGTTTTAAACATTAAAGACTTGGATTGTTAAAGATAAGTTTTATTTGAGACTTGTTAATAAAATTTTGACTTAACATTATTTCTAAAAAATATATTGTAATTAACTATTATCTTAATATGGGAATGAATATCTCAAGTATTTGATTAAAGATGTTTAATTGCTTTATGAAAACATGTGATGGTTCATAACTACCATGAAATGCTATAAAATGCATATGAATTATTCTGAGAAGGGGGAGAAGGAATTTTTCTTGTGATTCTTTGAGAGATAAATAATTTCAAAAGAGTCTTAAGGTCTTTATGAATTTAATCTGTGTAAATAATTATAAGGGTGACTAGGTTACAGACAAGCGATGAGAAAGAGAGAGGTACCAACAGTGTCCTAACCAAGGGTATGGTGTACAACCTCATATGGTTCTGAGATAGGGAAGGTGAAAGTAAATTAGGTGTATATAATTTCCTTTCATAGTGTGGCCATAGTCTTGTTTCTGTTAACCTGGGGGTGCATTGGAATTTTGTACTACAATTCCTAATAATTGACTTAGACAAGTTTTCTCTTTGCATTGGAATTTTATATTAGAATTACGCATAATTGACTCAAATAATTTCTCTCTATAAACTATGTAGATCTCTATAAAATTTATGTAAATTATGTTGGAAAAGATAATGGAAATAAGTTAATTATTTTGTTTATATTGAAAAAAGAGAAAATGAATGTATTCTATTTAATTTGTTATGTATATGTTGAAAATATGTACTTGTCTTAACAAAAACAATAAATTATAGGAGAAAATTAATGAAATACGTAATTTCATATGTGTGTGTTCATATTTTAATGAAGAATTTGTATAAATTAACATAGAATATATTGTGTATATGTAATTAACTATGTTTTAAGGTATAATATTGCATTTTAATGGCATTTATAGTCTAAATTATCTGTTCTCTTTATTTCATGGTCATTTCTGTTGTATTTCTTATTAATGCAAAGTTCAAGCCAATAAAAATTATCCATGTCACTTCATTGTGTCATTGTTTTGATAAAACCTTATGTCTATTGTGAAACTTTAGCCAATCAGATTGTTCCACATAGTTTTGTAATGCCGAACATTTTTTAGATCCTTCTGAGCATTGTGAAGTGTGAACCAATAAGATCAGTCCACATTCTTCACAAATTCAATTGTATGTTAACTTATCTATTTCAAATGAAAACCCAAAACTAATAAATATCTCCAAGTCTCTTCATATTTTATGTTTTCAATCTTTATTAGCCTTGAGAGTTGTTAACCAATAAGGTTAAGCCATCGATTTAACTTAAACCTATTTTCAAACTCAGTCACTATGCGAGCCAATATAATTCGTCCATGAAATACCTTTTTGTGAGGTTGACGCATGTCCCTGTCTTATTTTGAATACCAGACCCAAAATTCTTTTAAAATGAGCTTAATTCTAGGACTTCACATCCACCCAGAGCCATCTTGTAAAAGTTTGGCGGAATACTACCAAGTGTCACCTTTGACCGTTAGATCGTCACCAATATTCTTCTTCTAGTTAGTTCACCTATCTCACCTTTTTGTTGATGTGTCTTGTACTTCCTACATCAAGCCCAAAATTTTAATGGAATCCAGTTGATTTTATAGGTCTAAGTCCATCAAACCTCGAGTGCATTCATCTTAACTGGAATGCTGACACGTAGCCATTTCGTATTTGTTGAGGTCTCAACACCAATAACTGTTATTCATGACACCTATAAATGAGTTTGTTTTAATCATTTTTAAATCATAAATTAATGTTTTCTAGTCATAACCCGTAGATTTGAAAGTTCCTCACAATTTTATTAATCAAAACACAACTGTAACCTAATATAGATTTCTTAATTAAACAATATAAGACTTTAAAACCATATCAATCGTCCGCTATATGATATTTTGTTAAGAATTATTAGTTTTTTCGAGATAAAAGTTGTATTTCATTTTATCAGAGCTGTATTTTTATCTTGGAAAATTTCACATTTCATTTGTTATTAGATCTAATTATCCTCATTTAGATATGTTCCATTGTATCTATTGAGATGATAATGTGAGAAAGTGATCAAGAAAATATTATAGTGATTTTATCACAAAGGTAAAATCATGTATATACACAGAGAGAATGACATACAAATCAAATTTTAAAGGAATGGATTCATAGAATGACATGGACTACAATGAATTAGAGTGCCAAAATAAGTAGTTAGGAAGGGAAGTAAACTATTTATTTGAGAAATTAGAAAATTTGAAAATTCAATTTGTAGAAGCTATGAGTCATAAAACTTATAAGTCTAATAAATGATATAAAGGTAATAAATTCAAAAGGAAATGCTATAAGACAAAAAAATCAAATAAGAAAAAGAAAACACTTCACTTTAGATGATGATTATGTCTCTGATAAATCAAATGATTCATCTTATTCTTATAGTTCTTTTGATTCATCTAGTAATGAGAAAGTAAGTTCAACTAAGAAATATAAAGAAATATAAAAAATTTCTAGAAAAATAAAATTCTTGAATATGCAAGGGAAGTAGGAACAGGAGATCAAGATGAAATTTGTCTTTCTAGTCTAGAAAGATATTTTTCACTGCAAAAAACTACTAAGATTAGTATAACACAAATAACTTCCTATCAATTGAAAAAATTTCCCTTAACTAGTCAGAATACACCTTAAAATATGAAAAACTAAAATCTCATAAAATCTCTTGGAGTAAATTTAAATTTATTTTCAAGAAAAAGTATTTAGCTGATCATTTCTTACAACAAAGGCAAAATGAATTCTTTGACTTAAAACAATGTCTAAATTTTTTAATGAGTATAAACAATCTTTTGAGAACTTACATAGATTTGTTACTTTTATATCTAGAATAGATAGAGTTGTTAGATTTATAAATGGTCTAAGAGAAGAATATAAGGTTATTGTATGGTGTGGGAAACCTACTTAAGCAGATGAGGCTGCCAAATCTATAGAACAATTTGAAAAATACAAAACTATGGTTCATCAAAAGAAAAAATACTATAAGAAAAATAATTCTAATTCCCCTTTTAAAGATAGAGAAAAATTCCATTTAGTGATACTATTAAATGAAAAAAACAATCAGATTAAAAATCAACAAAGAAAGCAAGATTTTGTCAAAACTAAACCATAAGAAGTCAAATGTTGGAATTGCGGAGCTATCCCCTTTTGTATGGGTTGTCCTCTAAACAGGAAATATTGGAATAGGAATAAAAAACAGAAAACTGGTGATAAAGAAAAGGTAATCAAAATATATGTTGTTGTTGATACAGAAAAATCTAACCAATAGGTGTGTAAATAGTTTATGGAAGAATAATAAGGAAAGCATGAGCTTTAGTAGAAAATCTAGATTTTCAAATTGATAATATTGTATCTTGTGAATCTTTTCATTTACTTAACTTAGGTAAATTTTTAGGAATGACATGGTTAGAAAAGAATCACACTCTTATCAACTGTCAAAATAAACAAGTGTGTATTCAAGACCAATTTGAGAATACTCATATTTTGAAAGGAACTAAAAGACAACTAACTCTAAAAATTGTTTCTGATGTTCAACTTAAATTAATTTTTAAAGAAAAATGTAAAGTTTTATATTTTTTAGATTACTGTAAATGATAAACTTAAAATAGATATAGATGTTCACCCCATTAGTTCATGAGTTTATGGATGTTTTCCCTTCTAATGTTGAATATGTTCCACCTATAATATTTATAAAACATGTTATTGATCTTATTCTTGGGGATGAACAAGTGTCAAAAGAACATTATAGAAAATCTATACCTGAATTAGTTGAGCTTAAAATACAATTGATTGAATTATTAAAGAAAGGAAAAAATTATACATAGTGTTTCTACTTGGGGTGCACTAGTATTATTTGTTAAGAAGAAATATGGTAATATAAGGCTTTGTATTGATTATAGATAATTAAATAATCTAACTATTAGGAATAAATACCCTTTTCCTAGAATTGATATTTTGTTAGATCAATTGAATGATCCTAGATGTTTTTCTAAGATTGATTTTTGTTCTGCATATCATCACATTAGAATAAAGGATTCTGATATTTCAAAGACTACTTTTAGAACTAGATATAGTCATTATGAATTTTTTGTTATGCCTTTTGGGTTAACAAATGCCCCAGCCACATTTATGACCTTGATGCATGATGTATTCAGACCTTCCTTAGATGTGTTTGTGATTATATTTTTAGATGATATTTTGATCTATTCCAAAAATGAATAAGAACATGAGAATAATGTTAGGATCGTGCTTGAAACTTTAAGAAAACATCAGACATACGGTAAGCTAAGTAAATGTGAATTTCTGTAAAAATTGAAGTCTCTTATCTAGGCCACATTATCTCTAAAAAGGAATTACACCTAATCCTTCTAAAATAAAAGAAGTACAAGATTGTGGTACACCCCAAAGATGTATAATAAATTATAATTTTCCTTGGTTTGTATGGTGTTGGATGGAATTATAAGTTTTCTTGTGTATATCTTCTTTCAGCCAGTGTGTTGAAATTTTTTATTTTTCTTTGAAGATTATTTGGTGGGATACACAGTATGTTCCCCACAGTGGGCACCAAAAAACTGTTTCTTGGAAATTTTGTCTTTAGACACCATAAATATTTCAGGGGACAATAGTTCAAGGGACAACAGTAACCTCCTCTTTATGGGGAGGTTATCTTATTCACCAAAAACATGAGGTTATAATTATATACATATATGCAATCTAATCAAACTTGAATGATGATATTGGTGCAATGAATGGCTCTATATTTTCAATATTCTCAATACGGAAGATGAACTTGGAATAGGGGTTTTACATAAAGAAATAGTAGCTTATGATGAGTACATTATTTTACTTATTTATATCATTTACATGATTTGTAATTTTTCATTTAAACATGATTTACTAGTACATGGGGATGCTTTATATGGTTATATCTTAGTGAGTTTTAATGAATTTTCCTTGTTCTTGTTCATGCAACTTGTTTTACCGTATAAATTCCTACTAATTACCTTTGTGAGTGAAATGTGGCAACGTGTGTAAGATAATAATGAACATTTACTACTAGTTTTGGACTGCAATCAAGGAGCCCCAAGTCTGGAGTCGGTATGTAGTCATGGAGGACATTTTCCATTAATGTCCTATAAACATGGGTCTTGTTTCTAGCAGTTATGTAGGTTTTTTATGAACCTTAATCAAATGTTGTTATTTAATCAGTTCATCTTCTAAACTTATGGCCAATTTCTGATCCAAATTCACATTGGCAAGTTTGGTTCTCCTCATTTTGTAACTCACCTCTGGAAACTAAGCATTGATGAAGGAATATTTTACACTTTTATCTATAGGAAGACTAACAACTAGGATATTATTAACCACTTTATTGAATTTGGCCATGAATTATTTCACAGGCTCATAAGGTTACTTCTTCATCTAGGAGAGTTGAGCCATAAGTGTATGAGAATCTTCCACAAGATTGAAATTGTTCTCAAACTGAGTTTGTATTGTATTCTAGTTGGTAATAGTACCAGCTAGAAGATGATAAAAATAGTTTGCAACATTTTCTCGCAGAGTCTTAACAAACAGTCTATTGGATAATTCCTCATGCTCAACTCCAAGAATCCCACATGCAATAATGAAAGTTACAATGCATTCATCTAGGTGCACTTTTCCATCACCTATGAACTTGGGAAAATACTTCTTATTCCCCTTAGGAAAATCATGTAGAGGTTATGTAAGGGATAAAGGTCCAACTTGTTGGCCCCAAGGCACTAGTGTAACCATTGTGGGAAAACCCTCTTGAAAAAGGAACATCAACACCAGATAAGACTAAAGCCTGAGCTATAGCACTTACCTGTGGTTGAGTGGTAGAACTTACTTGAAAGGATGAACTATCCCTTCCTTTGATAGGAGGATTTATTAAGGTTAGTTTGTTTCTACTTCTCTTTTTCCTCATGTATATCTTATTTCAGATAGTGTGTTGAAATTTCTAGTTTTATTTAAAGATTATTTGGTGGGATACACAATACATTCCCCACAGTGGGAACTAAAAAACTTTTGGTTGGAAATTTTGTCTGTAGAAACCATAAACAGTTTAGGTGACAAAAAACCCTCCTCTTTATGGGGAGGTTTACTTATTCACCAAAAACATGAGGCTCTAATTATATACAAATATAAAATCTAATCAAACCTGAATGAGGATATTGGTGCAGTGAATGGTTCCATATGTTTGATATTCGCAATACAGAAGATGAATAGGGAGTAGGCTTTTAGAGGAAGAAATAGTATATTGTTTGAGAAAGAGGAGTGAATCAAGGACACAAAGTTCAATCTATCCCACAAGTCAAGAATACAATTATTCTCCTTGGTTATACAATATTACTCACTTCTGTAAGTAAATAAGTGAAGAAGGCATCACATTCAAATATAGAGACTGCAGAATCATATCTTACTAATGCATGGAAGAGATTTTAAGAACATGTGAGTCAATATATATGAAAATCCATGAAATATATTTTCAGATATACACAAATTTATTCACACCCCATTAAATGGATTGAACAAAAAGTTTAAAGATTTAGATAAATTAATCCTCACATTCACGAGATTTAGGAAATGGAAAAGGTAAAAACATAGATAGCAAGGATAAAATGTCTTTTGTGTTTCTCAAAATTTATGTATCTACATCCAGGAACACAAGTATCTAACCCTCTTTACAATTAAAACAGAGCCTTATATAAGTTGAGGGGTAGTTGTAACCAACTTTCTAACTATTTTTCTTTTAATTAAGTGTTAAAAACTTAATTAGTTAATTACATATGTTGTCTTTATATTATAGATTCAATTTCAAATAATAAATCCAACTTCAAAATATGAAAATTAGATAGAAAAAGTACTAATAACTAGAAGAAGGTACATTAAAAAGTGGCATAGCTAGAATCCTCACTTTAACCACATGAATCCTGATCTCAGCCAAAGAATAAAAAAATTTCATATCTTTAGGAATGATTGTGTTTGACATGGCAGTTAACCAGCTATCAAGGGAGAACTTCATTTCTTTTATAATTCCTCGATTCTATAATAGGTCGTTAGTGGCCTCTACAACAACATTGTGCAGCTCAATGAGTTCTTCCTTTTTTCCTTATTGACGAATTCCCGTTAAAGAAAATATTCCTTGATTAATGCATTGAATTTGACAATGATTCCATCCACTGAATTCCTCTCTACAAAATTTTCCTTATAGAACTAGTATTGAAGAGCCTACAATTCATCAAATATCTCTGATTTGAATGACTCTTCCTTCTACACCGTGTTCTTTAATTCATTCGTAACCTCTTAAATTACTCTGATCATCCAATCAACACATTATACCCGCCTCTTGGATAGATTTTTCTTGGAATCATCAAAAGATCTTGTGAGAGAGTAGAATCCTAATCATCATTTTTTCTCATGATTCTTAGATACTGAATGATTTACAACAAATTTGTAAGCTCTTTCTCAACAACACTGATAGTTGAATTGAATTGGTCTTATTCTGAAGATATTTTTTCATACATATTGTATGCTTCATCAATAAAACTCAATGCAAAAACTAACATCCCTTGTACCAATGCTTCAGCAACTCTACCAAATGATGCATTTTTATGGATATATTTTATATCTTTGATGTCCATTACAAAGAGAAAATTTGGAGGAAGGCAATGAAGAGAGAGGGAGTGACATCCAGAGGGACATTATCATTTTAAATAAAGTACTGGATAAAATTGTTAAGAACCTGGAATTTTTATTCCATTTGTTCTTATGTCTAATTACCTTTGTCCACTTTCTCAATCACCTCAGAGACTATCTCTTTCATATTTTATACTTCCCCCTTAGGACTAGATTCACTAAGTGATATCCTTGTCAATTAAAGATCTACCACAGTTATACATTTTTTATCATTGTTTCCCTTTGGCTTGGAAATTTCTAGAAATTGTTTTACTTTTGAATCAGAGACCAAACGTGACACTCTTTTGGATTTTTTTGGTGGAGGAGGAGGAATTGTGCCAAGAAAATAAGTTACTACATCAAAACTAAGTGAAATAATTTTTGAAGTAGTTTTCCTCTTTCCATTGTCAATCATGGGTTGAACCTATGTGAAGGAATAACTTGAAGGTGATGGCAGTAGGTGGTGCCAGTTGCATGAACATGAGGAGGACCAAGAGGCTGAATAGTGGAAATATCTTAAGAAGGATACTCAAAAAGTAATAATTTTCTCTCCTAACATCAAGCTTGGGCCTATTGGTTTTTCCAGTTTCAGGTTAAATGATTTTTATCTCTTCTTATTCATCACTTTATTCCTCTTCATATTCTTCCTCTTTATCATTTTTTCTTGGTTCCTAATTCCATTTTTTTGAATCATCCTTTCCTTCCTCAATTACTTTTATTTCTTATTTTGAAGTTTTTGATACCTATTCAAGAGTAATATCGGCTTCTTCCCTCAATTCTTGAACTTTCTCTTGTTCTAATTCCTTCTCAAGAGTTTCGTCTATCTTTTCTATCTCCTTGGTTTTATCTTTCTTTGTATATACCTTAGTTACTGAATCCAAAGGAAAAGAAGAAGGATTTAGTTGAGCTTGAACATATTGAGGAGTGGATCCTTCCTTTTGTGAAGAAGAAGATTCTTGAGAAGAATATTATTTCACTATTTGGTTATACTCTTTCATGTTTCTGTTGTACCATTTCCTTGTCCTCATAATACAAAGATTATTTATCTTGAAGGGATCATCTCTCTCCTTTTGGAACTAGTCAATGGTTGGGAGAGGCATGTGTTGAATGGTTTTGATATAATCCATAGAATAAAAATCATCATCAACATCCTCAATATCTTCAAGGACATGATACACCTTGAAATATCTTATTTTGTTGAGGAGAAAGCCTCCCAAAGTATCCTTTCCTTTCCTCGTATTCATCAACACAATATTCTTATTAGTCATCAATAATGGGAACATAATAATATGACATTCTCAGATGATTTTAAATAAAATGTTTAATATCAAAGGAGGATATTTTTTTATAAGAATGGAACTTGAAGCCATAAATGGTCCTCTCCAAATTTTGTACATCCACAGTAGATCTACATGTGTAGTTTCCCAAAGAGATAGGAAACTAGTTTCCAGTGATTTTCTTATCTCGACAGGCTCTATGTAGCATATACAATTGTCTGTAGACTTCTACTACCACCAATTTTTTGTTGCAGTACATAGGAAATTTGTTAGGTGCACCTTCAAAACCAGCCAATATTATATAGGAAAAACTTTCTAAACTCGATGAATAGGCTACCATTGGTTAAAATAAACTTCCTTCATTCCATAGACAATATTTTATCTATTTTTCCCTCTACGATTCTGATTATGAACATTTTAAAGACATCATTAACCCTCTTGTGATGAAATATTCTATTTTTCAGAAGTGAGATGTGGATAAAACTTGTAGGCTTGTGCATTATTTTTATCATCTTGAGGTGAAATTACTACCCATACTCTGAAGGCTACAATTGTGTACATGAGGTGGGAATTCATGTGAAATGTGGGAATTGTGTACTTAATTTTTCATAAATGATCTCTCCCCAATTTTAATTCTACTTTCCCTCACAAATGATATTAATATACACACACATCCAGAATTGGCATTCATTCATGGAGGGTATGCCCATCAACCTTGCAAGTAGTGTGATGATATCAAATAGTTCTTCCTTAAAATTTGACCTATATATTACTTTGGGTAGTTTAAAATCTCCTCTCTTTTGGGCCTTAAGATATGATTTAGATATTATTTCCCTATATTTGTCTTTATCTTGCTCAAGACGATTATGAGCCTGGGCCTTAGTTAAAGTGTTAGAATATTCAATGGAAGGGATTCCTAAGGCTGCATTTATATAGGTAGCATCAATCTTGGAAATTATTTATCCATGAGGATCAGTATCATTTATTGAACCGAGAGGGTAAATTTAGTATCATAATCAATTCCACTTTTTTTCATACATTGGGTCATGATAGTGGGAGTATCCTCAGAGATTCAAACACAAAAACCATTTAAATTCAAGTGTCTAACATCATTATTCCCAATATTTGGCATATGGGATTTCAAGGAAGAAATATGCTCATATCCCCATACTGGAACTTCATGGTGAAGGCAGAAAAGAAAAACTTTAAGAAATGGGGCTCCATAATAGTTTCTAGGAGGAATTTGAAGGGAAGGATACAAAAGAAAAATTTCTACTAAACAAAATAAGGAGACTGAATAATGACTCACCTTTACTACGAAAATAATGATGCCTTAATAACATCCCCAACGTAATTTAAATTTTTGAAAAAGGCTAAAAATTGATTAAGTTGCAACTAAATACGCCGTCTAGGACAAGAGAGTGAAAAACACAGTGCACGGTGTAATTCACAACTTGGAATAGTTAAAATGATTTACTTTTAGCCCTTTTATAATAATAATCTTGATTAAATGGTTAATTTGAGAAAAATAATGAAATATGATATTTTGCAACAGTTTTGGAACTCATTAATAAACGTACTTTAAAATTCCGATATGATGGGCCTTCAAGGAACTGAAGGCCCGAGGGAATTAGTACACCATGTGCCAATAATTTCCAAAAATCCCACAATATAGGGAAACTCAACAAAGTTCAAATGGTGGAAGATTGTGGGGAAAGGGGTTTAGAATAGAACTATGGCCAAGAGTACAAAAAAATGTCTGCATCACCAACAATACAAAGTAACTATGGTAATGTGGACAAAATGGGTAGTGGGGAACAAAGGGATGCAATGAAAGAATTCCACCTGAATCGATAATCTCCGCATAGATAATTAAAGGCAAAGTTTTTTTCCCAAGAGGGAAATGTAGGGAACCATGGGTTATGGGGAACAAGGGTTCGGGGAGAAAAAATTCCATCCTATTATAAAATCTCCATAAGACTATTAAAGGTCTAGATTGTGGGCGGGTAAGCATTGCGAATAAAAGAAAAGTGCAGGGAATAAGGACCCAAATGGAACATTTCCATGGAGGAAAAAAATTCTGCATAACACTAGAATCAAAAGCAATTTTGGTAACACATAGATATGGGGAACAGGAGGCCCAGAGGAACCTATTCCTCTTGTTCCTCAAAAACCTCCAATTTTCGCAAGACACTAAAATAAGATCAAATGACCTCAAATAAACTAACTGTTTGGACTTTTTCACTCCTCGGACTTCACAAAGGAAAACAAAATAAGATAAATGGGTCACTTACCCAAAATTTTAAAAAAATCAAAAATTACACACTTTTTGCATAAGTGACAAAATCTAGTTTTTATCTCTCACATACTTGAC
The DNA here is from genome assembly GCA_019776745.2 of Taxus chinensis. Lineage (NCBI taxonomy): Eukaryota > Viridiplantae > Streptophyta > Pinopsida > Cupressales > Taxaceae > Taxus > Taxus chinensis. Next base: position 568,798,468 of record CM034147.1, read on the forward strand.
AAAGAAAATTAACTCATATAATATTTCTAAGGAAGGTGAATCCTCTCTTAATAAGTTAAAATAAGCATTAACCAGTGTAAATGTGTTATGTATTTTTTAATTTTTTAAGCCTTTTAGTATTACTACTGATGCTTGTGGTTTTGGTATTGGTTGTGTATTAATGCAAGATGGTGGAGTTTTATGTTTTGGATCAAGGAAATTGCTACCTGCTGAAAATAATTATTCTACCCATGACTTATAATTGTTAGGAATAATTCATGCTTTGAAAATTTGGAGACATTATTTGTTACGTCACAAATTTTTCTTGAAAACTGATCATAGAGGTTTGCTTGTATATTTTTACTGAACCCTTATTGAATATGAGAAAAATAACATGGGTATAGTTTCTTACTCAGTATGATTCTAAAATATTGTATATCCCCTGGTAAATAAAATTTGGTCGTTGATGCTTTAAGAAGGAAAATATTTTTTCAAATGTTTTGTCCTTAGAAAGAATTCAATTTGATCAAGAAATAAAGATTGCACTATCTAACGATATTTATTTTTGTTGAATTTTTATTCTACTTTGAAAATGGAACATCAAATGTACATTAAAAAGATATGTTTATTCTTATTTTCTTGGTGTTAATGCTTATTTTAGTATAAATGTAGGTGGTGCATTCCTTAATCTTTCTAGCGTAAGACAGTCAAGTTTTGAGATATGCTCATTTATTTCCAATTAGCTGTGGACCATCTGG